>MU130825.1:43579-110005 GCA_015039435.1 Imleria badia
TTTAGGATGGCGAGAGAGGCCTTGAGTTGGAAAACGCGTGGAACGATTGTGAAACGAGTGACAATGAAAACTACGAGGCACGCTCGCAAAGCGTCAGTCCTGTCGTTTTCAGCAAGTGTTGCTAGATGGTCGACAGGGAGTTTCTTATCGAGCATTAAAGGCGCAAGGTCTTCGAGGGTGCGTAACGGGGCTCCTAGAATTGCTTGTATAAAGGTGGAATTGTCCATTGCATTGCGCGTCACAAGTGATCCGAGTTGCGTCGTGTCCAAGTCGCGTGTCGCTCTATCGCGCCTCGATTATTTACAAAACATATTGCAATATGGAAATTCCAACATTCTCTGATTGGCTAAATATCACGTGCCCGCGCAGCCCGCTACACACGAACGAAATTTACCAGACCGTCTATCGACGGTCGCCTCATCGGCAAACTCATAGTGGGCTGGTCACCAGACTAAATCGGGACGCCAGAGGCTGGTCCGAGACTACCCGGGGCTTCATGTTTCAAAGTTACACCTTTGGCAAGAACCAATAAAATGCACAGGCAGATCGATGGTAACCAATACGTGGTGCATCTTATTGGTCCTTGCCACAGCGTAATTCCTTCCATGGCCGAGAATCGCATTCATAGCTACGCTTAATCATAATGCCTGCTGACCTGCCAGTGTCCGAGTCGCATATCTAGTTCGCCACGTATCCAACACTATTTATGCTTTAGACGTTCCCAGAAATGGCCACATGCCATTTGCTTCCACCGAAACTGTGGCCGTTACGACAAGCCCTCAATCTGCACCCCTCGCAGGCAAAGCAGACAGCGGCGCCGTGCCCTCAACTGATTTTGGAATCATTCCAATTCCAAAGAACCTTCGTTATGATCCCGACAAACCATTCCGTTTCGGATTTTTGTTGAACGCATCGTTTGGATTTGCGAGTATATTTTGTGCGTGCTTGAACCAATATGTCATATTCTTCCTGACCTCCTCCAAGTCATCGCGAATGTATACTATTGTCAACCCTTGTTGAGTAAGCGAATTTCGTGTATCAGTGTTATCATGCTCATTGCTTTGCTTGTTTTTTTAGTCGAATTTTCGAAGTCTTTTGATGTTACCTACGGCGAGGTATCCGTGTAGGTGATTTAATCACTTCGAAAGACAGTGTAAAAGGCAAACCATCACACAGGATACCGATGTTGATACAGGCAGGGTATGTTACACTCACATTATGTACGAATTAGTGCAGGTAGTCAATACGCTGATCAGATATGCGACAGGCCTCCTTCTGATATCCCCTCTGGGAGATCTGGTCCGCCGACGGCAGCTGATTTTGTTGTTGATCTTGGTGTCGACCATGCTTACGATCGGTCTGAGCATAACGCCTAACCTCCGTGTCTTTGAAGCGTTATGCTACCTGATCGGCGTTGCCAGCGTCACCCCACAGATCCTCATGCCCCTTGCAGCCGATCTAGCTCCGCCAGAACGCAGAGCATCAGCCCTATCCGTGGTGCTTTCTGGCCTCATGCTCGGAGTCTTGATCGCACGAGTGCTCGCAGGTGTCATCGGCAACTTCGATACGTGGCGCATAGTCTATTACATGGCCATCGGCGTGCAGAGTTTTGTGTTGGTTGGCGCGTACTTCATCCTACCAGATTATCCAGCCAAGAATCGCGACATGACGTACTTCAAAATTCTGTACACCATGGCCAAATACGCCGTTACGGAGCCAATCGTGATGCAGGCTTCGTTGATCAACATGGCATCCTGCGCGTGTTTTAGCAGTTTCTGGGTGACGTTGACGTTCTTGCTCGGTGGACCGCCGTACTACTACTCGACGTGGGTGATCGATTGATCTCGTTCCATCTCACCCCACTCACCCGCGTCCAGACTTGACATCGGCCTTTTCGGACTTGTGGGCATGCTCGGGGTGCTCGTCGGCCCGTTGGTCGGCCGGCTGATCGACAAACTCGTGCCGTGGTACGCAACGCTAGTAGCGACATCCATTCTTCTTGTTTTCCAATCTGTGCAAACCGCCGCGGGTGGGGTCAACGTATCTGCGGTCGTCAGTGCCTGTTTCGGGCTTGATGTCGCCCGTCAAATGCAGCAGGTGTCATTGGCTACTGCAGTGTTCAGGTATATGATACATCTCGCTCTGATGTTGAGCAAGGATGATAACGGTGATCATGTTATAGCATCTCTACCTCCGCACCAGCTCGCCTCAATGCCATTCTCATTCTGTCGGTGAGTACACAAACGTCATAAGATGACGATGGCTTGTACTGATTGGCAGCGTAGCTTCTTATTGGGCAAGTCATAGGCACCTCCGTTGGGACGCAAGTGTTCGTCCACTATGGTTGGCGGGCTTGTTCGTTGTTCATGTTGGTGTCGTACATTTTTCAACTTGGGATCCTTGTGTCGCGAGGGCCTCATTGCCCAAGAAACCACTGGTTTGGTTGGTTGGGTGGTTTCGAGGCTCGCAAAAGCGTGGTGGAAGCACGGAAGAGAGACGATTCCTCCAAAGATGTGAACTTAGATGAGCTTCGGCCACGCTTAGTGCGGCACGCGGAATCAGGAGACGCTGCCAACGCAGCATGATAAAGGGAGGATACTACCCTGTCCTGTTGGGCACGCTAAATTGTACGTTATGGAATAGAATTGTTTACGAATAAAGTATGGTTGACCCGCCTTCGCCGGGCGGTTGGGAGACTACCAACAAGATAGATTGTGGTGCGTCAAACTCCTAGAGTGGACGGGATGCAATAACCTGGGTAAATTGAACGAGAACATAATAGCTTGGGACGAAAACCGGGATCTGTGAAAATGCGAAACGTAAGTATGTATTAAGCACTCGCACAGCATGGGCCCCACAGGCAACTCTTGAACGCAGAATCACGATTTCCGGTCTTCCACGTAACAGTGTGTGACAATAGATGGCCACGAGGGTATCATACGATACTAATCAGAGTCGCAAAGGGGCGGATCGGATCGTGTCGCGTCCTTCTTCTTTTGGTCCCCATATGGTGTACCACTGTCATTGTAAGGCACAACGGGTTAAGACGAGTGTCTGAAGTACGCCACCATGGGCGATCAGCCTCGCAACACCCGTGGTGGCGCTTTTGCGCATGAGCCAACGAAAAAGATGACACGGCGCAGGACAAGTCGCGGTTCCATGCTGCGAAGGGACAACGAATGCTCATTATGTTGGTGACAGAAAAGATGACAGGATTGACGGTGAAAGTTTCCTCGGCTTGGCGCGTGTATGACAATGTTCCGAGAGGGCGATTTCAAGCGCCGAGATGGACGCTGCATTTGCTGGGTGTCTTTGAGTCAGTGCTCGGGAGAACATCATTTTCTGTCGCATCACGGAGATTTGTGGTGGGGCGCTTGCTTTCGGATCCGCTGCCCTAGTGAGGAAAAAGTTTGACGATATTTTCGAGGGCCGAGGCAAAGTACGTTTAGCCGATTCGCATTCCCGCCTCCGTAAGCAGCGCCCATAGTCTAAGGCCTACAGGTACACTAATGCGCTCGACTCTATTATAGTATCAAAGCCTTACCGTACTAGCAAACATCACGTTGTGCAGACAAAGAACGTCCGAGTCCCTCTCGACTCTCGAGGCTCAAGGAAAAAAGTCCACCCAGACAAACTCTGTGCGCCAACAGTCGAACTCAACAATACCATCACCTCTAAACAGCTAAACAGCCTCAATACGAAGAATGCAGACCATACGAAGAACATATCAAGAACAATGTGCGTCTACGAGTCCACGTCCAAGTTGCAGGAGGTGTATGTAAAGGTAGAGAACTTGCAAGTTGCAACAGAAAAAGGAACATTATCAGCAGCCTGAGGGCCTCTCGGAAGCTCGGAAAACCGTTCAGGAGATTGAAGGTATGCTTGTTATAATGCCGGTTCACGAGTGGAATGACGACTGAATGCCGCATTGGATAGGTTCCAGCAAAGAGTTGCAGTCTTGTTTGACGAGAACATCGCAAAGCAGCGGCAGAACCGGAGATGACACGAATCGGAACGACAAGTGTTCAAAGACAAGGTTGCAAAAACTTGCCGCACGCACGTCGAGCCGAGTCAAAAAATACGGAGAGTTGGCTGTAGAGGCCAAGGCGCCAACCTACCTGTCGCTCAATGACGTTTCCGCTAACAACTATTACAGGCACATACCGTCGCTTGATCGAACGCGAACAACCCATTCGAGAGATCAGCAATAAGCGCAATACAGCCATAGTCCCGTCGAGCGCGAAAAAGTCAATAATTCACCTATCGACTGGATGATCTTCTGAGCGAACAACGTTCCGAGTACGAGAAGCTTCAGAGTGAGTTCACCCCAAGAACGACGAGTTCAATCGCAAATCGAGAGAACTTTATACGGAGTTAGAGAGCTTGAAGATACAGCGGGGTAATACTCGGGAGCAAATTGTCAGTCTCGTTGTCAAGTTATCTCTGCCCATGGTTGTCGCTAACTTGCTTTCATTTCAATGCCAAAGAGAAACAGGAGGCGATATCAAAGGCGGAGTTGAAAATCGATAGTGCTTGGCTTGGCTTCAGAGCTACGGACGTTGCATCCAGATGCAAGTAAAGTGATCAATAGCGAGGAGCAGGACACTCGGAGTCAAGAACACGCGCGTAGACTTCCTGGGGGAGTTGGACGATTCGAATTGGGATGCTGACGGGCATCTTGCAGGCTTGAGGTGTGTAATCCAGTACAGCAAGCTGGTCAACAAGGACGCATGCGTGGAGAATATGGAGCGCAAGGTCGCATTTCAAGGTCTGCCGGCACGTTATTTCGTGCAACATCTTGCTGATTATGTGTGGGTGTTGGGACGAAGGACACGAGCTTACGGAAGCAGAGAGTGAATTATGTCAATAGGACGCTACAGACAGCCGAGATGACGCTCTCGCAAGCAAAATCACAACTCAAGGCCACGCGGGACAAGCTTCAAGGTACGTCGTTAACATTGTTCTTCTGGGTCCCTGATTGACAGTGGAGACCTTAGCGACAGAAGGTATTGTCAGGTTATCCCCATCAACGATGCGCTCCCAGACGTACGATAAAATGTTACAGAGCTCACCAGCTGCGCACTCACACGGACATTCCTGTATTTCTTTGATGGAATGACGCGTGTATGCGCTGCATAATAGCGAAACAAGCGGTAAAGCTGGTATAGTAGAGGTTTACGAGACTTCCTTAAAGTTAGTCGAAGATAACTTGCCAAACTTGCAATAGCGACAGCCGACGGGGAACTCCAATCAGAAAGAACTACCCCGAAGTCGTAAAAGACGAGGCCAACCAACTCAAGGAGTGGCAAAAAGAGTTATCTTTGGGTGAGCTTTCTCCACCCTCCCCGAGGGTACGTTCAAACAGAGATTTGATACTGCATTCCCAGCATCTCGCAAATGTTCCAGACTTCGTTGCTTCTTTCCTCTGTGCGCCTTTGTGACAATGCTTCTTGTCGGTTGTCCTTCTCCTTTATAAGATGAGGAGATTGGCTTGACAGAACTACTGGACAGGTGTCCGGCCGCGTGAGCGATTGCGAAAAAGGTCCTGAGGCAACTCGGAAAGAAAACTTAAACGGATCGATGGCCTGGAGCTGCTCTGTTTGTTCCTATATTTGATGTTTGTTCATGATATTTTTATCTACTACGCGTTCAGCATGTGCTACATACACAGAGGAAGTCGCTTTGGTGAATCGTGACAATATTACTCCACGGGCGGTTGGCCTGAATTGCATATATAAAGTGTGAGTGATGGTGCACTTTCTGATAATAGTGATATAACCTACGAAAGGCCACGCTACGGACATATGGCGCAAACCGCATGCATTGACATGAAGGGACGAGTAAACAAACTCACGGTGTTCTGCCTGTCGTAATTCACGCCCAGAGCACAATCATCCGCAGTTGTTCGCGAGGTGCACCATGAACGGGCACTCCATGCACAACCCCATACTGACAAGCAGTTACTTAGAAAGACGTTGTGATTGTGCAAACATTGCCAACGCCGCAGCAATGTCATCAATTCCGGGTCATCATCAAGGCGGGCTGATGCGAATGACTGCCGCAAAAATGTATGGCCAGAGCCCATCACCATCATCCAAAAGGAGTGTGATCACATGGACCTTCTCACCTAATAGTGCATCAGCTGAATAGAAAGAGATGGACAGAACAGAACCAAGCATGTAAGATACAATCAATTCAGGTGGATGTAGGTGTGAGACAACTTCAGCACACACCAAAGAATGAACAGCACCATCAGACATATCAACAGGACATGCACATGTACCTGACAATAAATGCCCCACCAGCCATTGGAAACAAGCACTAGCATCATTGGAAATCACGGGATCGATCCCATCCAGAGCGCACGACTGTCGAAGTATGACAGTATCATTACCAAACCCGAGTACTGGTCGCCAACATTGTGATGCAGCGAAGATCATCATTCAAGCACCTTTCAGCCATGTTAGGATTACTATCACCAGCAACAATGTACCGAAATCCACGAGCAGTAACATGAGATGGACCAGCAGCAGTGTGGAAGGGTTAATGGACACCAATCACAGGATACACGTCTATCGACGCAGCATTACTGCACCAGGACATGAACCTTCACATTGTATAAACGAATACAAGTACGGACAACAAGTGCCATCAGAACGAGAGACGGACGAGCAGAGAAGAGGCTCGCCAAGGTAAATGCAACCAAACGGCATGCAGACAAACGAGAGGAATATTCAAGTTTGGAATGGCGGTCACGGTCGACTGACTCCGAGACATCTAACAATATCGAGCAAACAGGCACAAATAGCAACGGGCAAATACGTACAAATAGTTTGGGTAGGACGACACCGTAGCGGGAATGATGACGAATTGGGTCTAATTGCGCCAAATTATACGTGTCTTTTCAGATTGGGCATAAAGAAATGGATGGATTGCTTGTTACTTCCAGAAAGCGTGCATGATCAACCAATGTTGTAAAAGTTGCTTCGAACTTCGAAGGAGGCCAGCGATCAACCTCCGTCGCAGTCAGCTCACCTACTAGTACGCGAGCGACGTCCAAAGATCAAGCACTTCCTCAGCCTTGCAGTGTGCATACGTAAAAGCTCGGCACGGCGTTGAAGCATCATGCCTCTGGCTTCTTCCAGAGCATCATAGGGCATGGCAAACTTACTTTACGCTCAGTACTCATTCTGCATGCACATGACGGAGAGTCGCTCGGCCGAAGCTCATGCCAGCTGTGTCACTCGTACCTGATTACGAGACAGCTCGTACCTCTCTCAGGTACGGCAGTATTAACGGCCCGGCCGCCAAACACGATAAGCCTGCTTCATTTTCCAAACTTACCTCCATAGGCAAGAATTGCAATTATGCCACTCACTACCCACAAGGGTCGACTCGGAGTCATGGGTCCTCTCCCTATGTATAATTGAGTCATAGAAAGCTTTGCTTAAACATGATGCCTGCTGACCTAGCCTAGTCCTATATCTAGTTCGCCGTGAGCACAACACTATTTATGCCTCATACGTTCCCAGAAATGGTCTCATGGTTTCCTCGACTGAAACTGTGGTCGGTGCGCCACTGACAAGGGGCCCGGCACCCCTCGCAGTCAAAGCTGACAGCGCTGTGCCCTCAGCTGACTTCGGAATCATTCCAATTCCAAAGAGGCTTCGTTACGATCCCGACAAGCCTTTCCATTTTGGCCTTTTGTTAAACGCGTCGTTTGGATTTGCTAGTACATTTGGTGCGTGTGTTTGAACCAACTTGACAGATGCTGTCTAAACTCTGTCAAGTCGTCGCGAATTTATACTATTGTCAACCGTTGTTGAGTAGGCGCAGAATGTCCTGTATTTCGGTTAGCACGCTGATCTCTTGTCTTTTCAGTCGAATTTTCCAAATCATTCAATGTTACCGACGGCGAGGTATCCGTGTAGGTGATTTAATCACTTCGAAAGACAATGTAAAGGGCAAACCATCACACAGGATACCAACGTTGGTACAGGCAGGGTACGTTACACCCACATTATGTACAAAGCAGTGCAGGTCATTACGCTGACCAGATATGCGACAGGCCTCCTTCTGATATCCCCTCTGGGAGATCTAGTCCGCCGACGGCAGCTGATTTTGTTGCTGGTCTTGGTGTCGACCGCGCTTACCATCGGTCTTAGCATAACGCCTAACGTCCATGTCTTTGAAGCGTTATGCTACTTGATCGGTGTCGCCAGCGTCACTCCACAGATCCTCATGCCCCTCGCGGCTGATCTAGCTACACCAGAGCGCAGAGCATCAGCCCTATCCGTGGTGCTTTCTGGCCTCATGCTTGGTATCTTGATCGCACGGGTGCTCGCGGGGGTCATTGGGAACTTCAATTCATGGCGGATAGTCTATTATATGGCCATCGGCGTCCAGTGTCTTGTTTTGATCGGCGCGTATCTCATCCTACCAGATTATCCAGCCAAGAACCACGATCTGACGTACTTCAAAATTCTGTACACGATGGCCAGATACGCTGTCACGGAACCACTCGTGATCCAGACCGCCTTGATAAACATCGCATCTAGCGCCTGTTTTAGCTGTTTCTGGGTAACGTTGACATTCTTGCTCGGTGGACCGCCCTACTATTATTCGACGTGGGTGATTAATTGATCCCGTTCCATCTCACGTGACTCACCAGTACAAGACTTTACATCGGCCTTTTCGGACTTGTGGGCATGCTCGGGGTGCTCGTCGGCCCGTTGGTCGGCCGGCTGATCGACAAACTCGTACCGTGGTACACAACGTTGGTAGCGACGTCCATCCTTCTTGTTTTCCAATCCGTGCAAACCGCTGCGGGTGGAATCAACGTGTCGGCGGTCGTCATTGCCTGTTTTGGGCTTGATGTCGCCCGTCAAACGCAGCAAGTGTCACTCGCTACTGCAGTGTTCAGGTATATCTCGCTTCCGATGGCGAATAAGGATAATAATGACGACCACATAATAGCATCTCTGCCTCCGCACGAGCTCGCCTGAACGCCATTCTCATTCTATCAGTGAGTACACAAACGTTGTAAGATGACGATGGGTTGTACTGATGGACAGCGTAGCTTTTCATCGGGCAAGTTATGGGCACCTCTGTTGGGACGCAAGTGTTCGTTCAGCATGGTTGGCGAGCCTGCTCGTTGTTGATGTTGGCGTTGTACGCTTTTCAACTCGGCATGCTCGCATTGCGAGGACCTCATTGCCCAAGAAACCACTGGTTTGGGTGGGTGGGCGGTTTCGAGGCTCGCAAAAGCGTGGTGGAAGCGCGGCAGATAGACGACGCCTCCGAAGCCGCAGCCCCAGATTCAATAGACGAGGCTCAGCCACCCGAGAAAATGGAAGAGGGCTTAGTGCGGCATATAGATTCGGGAGACGCTGCTAGCGCAGCATGATTCGAGGGATTCCAATACCGTTCACTTTGGACAAATGCTAAATTGTATGTTATGGAACAGAATGGCGTGTTTACGAATACAGTATCATGGTCGACGCAACCTTCAAGCTAATTTTTGATTGCACTCAACACCAGAATACAATACGTGTACGGAAACAAATGGATCGCCACATATGTTGTGAGTACGATAAAGATAGAGGGTGAGGCATCAGAACCTTGTTGGGATGCCGATCAGCTGTGATGATGGGATGCTCTGTTTGAGAGTGGTGGAAGTGAATTTCCGGTAGGACATGATAGATGGATCATTGGTCACTTCCAGATCATCATGTCAACCATTTCTGTGCAAGCTATCTCGAAAGAAGTAAGCGGTGCGGTGTAGGATGAGGAGTATGCCATGCCGATGAGATGTCAATGCGGGTAGAATATTTTAAAGTTGGCTATGAACGCCCAGTTGTACAAGAAGCAAGAAGTACGCCGTTTGATGTAACAGGCCCGGGTGGCTTCTTTACGTGTGTATACTGCCAGTGTGCGCACTGGCAAGGCTCAGGCGAGGACGTGTTAGGGTTAGTTGAGGTGTTCGTCTCAACTCAGCCACGTACATCGGTATTAACTTGCCGCCGGACAGGACTAGAATCTTCTATTATATGCTTCACCTTCCAAATTCGCTTCCATATTCAAGACCCTTTATCCCAACCACTACCAACAAGGTCCCTAGCATTGGTCCCATAGTTTCTTCGATCGAAACTGCGATCTGTGCGACAAGCCCAGCGCCTCCCGCCAGCAAAGGCGACAGCGCCCTGTCCTCAACCGACTTCGGAATCATCCCAATTCCAAAGAGGCTTCGTTACGATCCCGACAAGCCTTTCCATTTCAGCCTTTTGTTAAACGTGACGTTTCGGATTGGGTAGTACATTTAGTGCGTGGCCCCTTGAATTAACATACCAGATTCTTCCTGACCTCTTCCAAGTCGTCGCGAATTGATACTATCGTCAACCCTTGTTGAGTAGGCGAAGAATTTTGTGTATTTTGGTTAGCATACTAAGTCTTTCCATGTTACCTACAGCGAAGTATCAGTGTAGGTGGTTTTAGAACTTTCGGAAAACACTTAAAGGCAGAACATTCCACAGGATGCCAACGTTGATACAGGCAGGGTAAGTTATGCTTAGTACATCATGCACGACCCTGCGTAGGTTAATACACTGATCAGATACGTGACAGGCCTCCTTCTGATATCCCCTCTTGGAGATCTAGTTCACCGACGGCAGCTGATTTTGTTGTTGGTCTTGGCTGGTATCGACCACGCTTTCCATCGGTCTTAGCATAACGTCCAATCTCCGTGTCTTTGAAGTGTTATGCTACTTGATCGGCGTCGCCAACGTCACTCCACAGATCCTCCTTGCCCTTGCAGCAGATCTATCTGCACCAGAACGCGGAGCATCAGCCACATCTGTGGTGCTTTCTGGTCACATGCTCGGAACCTTGAGCGCACTCATGCTCGCGGGGTCATCGGCAACTTCGATACGTGGCGGATAGTCTATTACATGGCCGTCGGCGCCAGTGTCTTGTGTTGATCGGCGCGTATTTTATCCTTCCTGACTATCCAGCCAAGGATCGCGACATGACGTACTTCAAAATTCTGTACACCATCATGATGGCCAAATACGCCGTCACGGAACCACTCATAATACAGGCCGCGTTGATCAACATGGCATGCAGCGCATGCTTCAGCAGGTTCTGGGTAACGCTGACGTTCTTGCTCGGTGGACCGCCATACTACTACTCGACGTGGGTGATCGATTGATCTCGACTACTTATACTCGTTCCATCTCACGTGACTCACCCGCGTTCAGACTTGATATCGGCCTTTTCGGACTTGTTCGGTGTGCTCCTCGGCCCATTCATGGGTCGGCTGATTGACAACTTTGTACGGTACACAACGTTGATAGCGACGTCGATCCTCCTTGTTTTCCAATCCGCGCAAACCGCCGCGGGTGGGATCAACGTGTCTGCGGTCGTCATTGCCTGTTTCGGGATCGACGTCACCCGTCAAATGCAGCAAGTGTCATTGGCTACTGCCGTTTTCAGGTATACATCATCTTGCTCTGATGTTGAGTAATGATGATAACGATAATCACCTAATAGCATCTCTACCTCCGCACGAGCTCGCCTAAACGCCATTCTCATTCTGTCGGTGAGCACAAACCTCGTGAGATGACAAACGGTCATACTGATGGGCTGCGTAGCCTTTTACTGGGCAAGCTTTGGGAACCTCTGTTAGGTCGCAAGTGTTCATTCAGCATGGTTGGCGGGCTTGCGCGTTGTTGATGTTGGCATCGTACGGTTTTCAGTTCGGGATACTTGTGTTGCGAGGACCTCATTGCCCAAGAAACCACTGGTTTGGGTGGGTGGGCGGCTTCGAGGTTCGGAAAAGCGTGGTGGAAGCACGGAATAGAGAGGATGCCTCCAAAGTCGCGATCCCACATTCAATAGATGAGCCTCAGCCACCCGAGAAAATGGAAGAGAACTTAGTGAAGTCTACGGAATCAGGAGATGCTGCTAACGCAGCATGATTAAAGGGGGAATACCCTACAATTTTGCCAACGCTAGATCTATGAGATCGAATGTCATATTCATATTTACGAATACACATGGTTGACCCTGGTTGACCCAACCTAGGCCCGAGTTGGAACGAGAACAGCCATGATGGCCACTTCAACTTCAGGGTAGGCCGCGGTTGCTGTACTAGTCGCGCTAACCTTTGATGGGATCAATGGGACGTGATAACAGGTGCTCGTCCCACACGGGAACGGAGATCGGGAGACTTGTACTCTTGGAGACACTGACCCAGAACCAGAACACGTGCGTCGGAATCAAATGGATCGCCCAATAGATTCCCAGCACGTAAGTAACGATAGATTGTGACGCGTCAGAACCTCGTTGGTATGTCGATAAGCTTTGATTGAATGCTCCGTCCGCGAGAGTGGCGCAACGATAGTAACCTTGCTAAGTGGGATACTTATGACTGAACCTGAACTACCCAAATGGCAAACTCGAACTAAAAACAAGTCAAAAGCTCATGGTCCCTACTTTATTGTACATACCGCGCGTCATGCTGATATCTTCGCCGTAAGTTCATGGACTTGGTACCCCAGCGAGGTTTATTCGAACAATTGAGAACGAGTATACTTATATGCGATGTCTTGCTCATTCAACAACAAAGCATGAGTTAGTCCAGCGTTGCGTTCATGTGTTCATGTGGACGCGAACGTTAATTAGATTTTGGCCTCATATAATTTGCAAATTTGTCGATGCTGATTAAGGAGATTTTTCATCTCGAACGCGAACCGATCAGGAAAATCTGGGCGGGAGTGCCTATTGACACACTGCCAATTGGAACGAACAGAATGGATTGGGAAAGGCTGAGATCGATCGTGAAAAAAAAACCACACACAACGTAAGCATGGAGTACTTGCACAGGATGGGCCCGGGGCCCACAGGCGACTCTTCCGGCCCAACGCAGAATCAAGATTTCTACGTAATGCGTGTCGACGGGATGGTTCACGAGGCCGCATTATATGCGCATCAGAGCTGTGTCAAGGGGAGATCGGAATCATCGGATTGAGTCTTTTTTACTTTTTACTTTTTTTTTTGGTTGAACATGAACCCTCTCGCCTCTGATATGATGGAAAACTCACTTGTCGCGACGAGTCCATTATGGCTGCCATCGTCCATTTGTGTTTAAATTACAGCTCCAGAATGTAACGTTCAACTGTCTGAGCTGGGACCCTGACCATCCTAGTTAGGCAATGTGCGTCAGCAAGAGAATTGGACTACAACGCTGGTGATCGGAACCTTATTCGCAAGAATAATGTCGGAGACTGTGGTTGGCGAAGCGAACGTCAGAGCCGCAACGGCAGAAACCACAGCGAGTAAGTGCCCCAATGATCATCTACACATATTAGGACCCACACGTGTTTTTAGTAGCGACGCTGCGTATCAGCCAGATCACGGCAGACCTGACTGAGGAGCTGCGTCATTTGGTGCTGTGGCCGGACAAGCCGCTCGATTACGTTCGTCTCGACGAGGATAAATACGGGTACCATTTCGGTGCATTTGTGCCTTGTCGGGACAAGCCAGTCGCTGTTATCTCTATCTTTTTCGAGCCCATCCCACTCGGGACTAATGATCGTACAACAAGTGGCCATCACGGGACCTCTGTACGGTTCAGGAAATTTGCTTGCCATCCAGAGTTCCAGGGTCAAGGTATCGGGACGAGCTTGCTGCGCTACGCAGCCTCTTATTGCTCGAGCAACGGTGCAACAATCTTTTGGTGCGACGCCAGGCTGAGTAGTGGCCGGTGGTATGAGAGGCGCGGTCTCGTCCCCTTTGGCGACACCTTTTTCAAGGACACAGTGGAGTATACACGGATGAAAATGGTGCTGGTGGATTCGGAGGCGGAAAGGCAACTGGGATCACAGCGTGGAGTGGTGTCCTGACCTTATGTCACACTAAACGAATGTGGCAGAGAGTGAGTGTGCTGATCTACATACAAAAGTATTTCTGGTCGTCGGCTGATGGTGAACACTCAGGTTATTCACGGTGATTTATTGTATATGATGCCCCCATCCTGCCCACCCTGTACCCTGGACATCCTTCTGGCAATTTAGATACTTAACAATGTTGACCATCGATCCTTCGGCTGACATTTTCCTCACGGTTTCAGGGAGCTGGATAAAGTTTAGGTGGGTCTGTCAATCGGAGGGACTCCACTCCAGCCGATCCAAGCTCTGCAGCATCGAGGTCAACATGTTTCAAGGGTGCTTCGAGTTCATTCCGATCCGTCCGCAATGGAGGTGAAGGGAAGAGATGCCGCAGAGCGAACCCTCTTGCAAAGCGGGTTTCTGCACTGGTCCCATCTTGAAAGCTGAAGCACGGGCGTAGCGTTTGCATCGTCCTCTTGGCGCCGTTACGTTCGACTTTCCCTCGGTTGGGCGCAGCTCCTCCTTCCCGAGGACGCCAGGTCCGATGTGGTTGTGGCCAAACAAACTCTTTGGTTTGTCACAATCGTCAAAAGATCCGGCCAGCAGCACTGCCTTGCGCACCACAGCGTTACCTGGAAATGCAATGAGCGTCAGACGTTCCACAGCAAGTCAACGTGCAGTTGCATTCCATTAACATCAATCTGATGGAGAGGGCTGCCGCCTCTCGACGCCAATGCGCTATAGCTGGAGATGCGGCCCTGCTGGCCATTTCCAGTGCCCTCAGGTGATGTGAAGCATGCTTTGATCCCCGTGCCGTCGAAGCGCACATAGACCAACTCAATTATACCCGTCGCTCGGGATGCTGTCACCCTGGACAAACTGGTACTAGCGTACACGAGCCCATTAGCCCCATAGTTCCTGAAATATCTGTCTTTGTGTGTAAACGCTTACGAATGGCCTGCGACGTCGATGTCAACGAGGCTATCGGCTGTGCTCTCCACGAAGCGCGGAATGAGTGTCGGACTTTGATGAATGTCCCTTTTCATTTTATAAACTCAACGTTGACTCTGCCGTTCATAGGACGCCCATGTCCGGTTTCCTTTTGTGACTCGCCTGCAGGATACCCGATCAGTGTAATTATCAGGTGACGATGCAGAATATTTACCTGGGACGATGTGTAAATCATGTGGTAGAAAAAGAGCCGGCGTGGTTTGATGGACACACATGCCTCCAAACAGCGAGGATCGCATCAATAAAATAATTCGACGTGACGATATAAAAGCAGCCGTCGTTGCGACTGCTGAGCCCACAGAACCCTCCAACCAATTTTCTCGCACTCCTATCTGCCATTATTCTCCCCCTCCCAACCCACCTCCCCACCTGGACTCTTGCTGGAATCACCCATTGAGTGGCCCTTGGTGTCACTCCATGCCCACTATACTATGATCCAAATCACTTGCATGAACATTTTCAATTGAATTTGTCATGCTCTGACCCGGTTCATAGCCAATATAGTAGGGCAAGGAGTGTCCCACTCGCCTTCATGGCCGATTTCACGCACGCATCCTACCTTTTGACATCTTACACTCGCTCGCTGTTGCCATCTCTCAGAGTACCGCTCGTTCACGTTCCTGCCGCGCGCGTTGCCCGTCCACGCAGGCTCACCGGCGGTATCTTTCCTTTTTTCTCTTTTCGTCGAAACAAGCTTTTTGATGTTTTGAGTTGCAGCTCGCACCCCTCTACCCCACATTATGGATATGGTGACGTTCACGGCAGACGGACAAATCAGAAGTTTTTTTTTGATATAACTTTTTTATTTGACGTGGGTCGTTGAGTTTGCACCCCCTCGCCGATAAGTGATCAACGTGGAGGTTCATCGCACGGCGCAACAACCCCTCGCCCACTTCACGCCAGATCTGGCAATACATTATCGTCAGTACCAATCTCGCCAAGGCGTCTTCTGCATCCGGTCACTTACCATTCGGGCTGTGTTGCTCGCTCTGCCCTGCTTTTGCAAGAGGTCCCTGAAATTGAAATCGGGCATTCGAGCTCCACCGGCTGAACCGGCAGAAACCAAGCCCTCACAAAAGTACCGCCGATCAAGAAATGGAAATGTGAGGATCGTCACCAGAACGGGCGTATCGCACGGTGAAGGGCGAGTCTCTCTTAGTGCATCCTTCAACGCGTCACTGAATAGTTTCCATTCAGTCAGCTCACGCGAGGATGAATAACTTGCGATGGGATCTCGTAATGAGGGGAGCGCGGGAATCCACTGTCAAGCAGTCAGGGTTTTGCACGGGCACGGGCGATAAGCAGGATCCGGACGAATATGCTGAGAGAGTGCTGAGAAAGGTAGATACAGGGACATCAACAGTGCAGGGATACAAACATCGATAGCGGATTCACATGCGGAGGGGTATGCTGACAGCTGTGTGTCATTTCAACAGTTCTTCCACGACTTTATCTTCCGATATATTTGCTACGTTCGCTCCGCGGTAATTCAATCTCCGGAGGATATCGATCTGTCCGTGGAGAGCGTTCATGATGAGTAACTAGGACTGGAAAATCACTGAGTCGGTCAGATACGCACAACTTTTGTTCGCTCAAATCCAAGCGCTTCGAACTGGTCTACATGTGCCTTCTCGAGGCCAGCAATCGCCACCTCGTCTCTGAGTGGTTCCCTCACGGGGGCTTTGCCTCGCGAAGCAGAGCCCCCGGCATAGACTTGAGTCCAATATCTCGCCGTCTCCTCAAAGCTACGCTTGCTCGTCGTGAAGTGTTTCGCGACCTCAGCATCCTGCGGGTCATTCGGTTCAGGAGAACACAACAGGGACTGGAGCGATATCAACGTGGATTTGAGGGTGAGGACGGGGGACCAGGCATCTTTCAAGATGTCGAGACAAATGGCACCGGAAGCCGAGGACACGTTAGGATGGTACACCTTTGTGATGAACTTCATCTTGACTGGCTGGAATGGATACGATTCGGGGATGACGATATCCTGTATCCGTAGGGTTTTAGGATGCCATCGGTGACCAAGAAAAAAGGAGGTTGACTCACCACCTCGAATGTACCGCCCTCATATGGCGTGTCTTTAGGGCCCGGAAACGATCCTTTTAGGTGAAAAGGCGAGTTATCGATTAGATCAATACTAATGTTGGATGATTTATCGTTCTTGCAGTCTGAGTGATGCATGGGTCAGCGATGCCACAACACGTCTCACAAGCACTAACCTGAAATTTCCTTATTCACTCTCCGGAGACGGGCATCCATGATAGTTTAAACCGAGATTTAGACAGTTGGTGTGGTTTTGTGTGTTGCGTGCAGCGACAAGGAGCGGAAGAGCGGTTCAACACAAGATCGCTGCCAGGAGCACGTGACTTTATCGGGCATATCGCACGCCAGCCCAAGACCGACACAACTAAAACTCTGTCTCAGACAACGATCTCCGCACAATTGGCAAATCGCAGCACTTGTAACCATGGCGACGACAATGCGCAACAAGGTGGAAACATTGATAGACGGTCTCCAGGATGACATCGTCACCGCACTCGAGGAGCTCGACCCCGATGCGCCGAGATTCAAGCGCGACGCGTGGATCAGAGCATCGGGTGGTAGAGGCTTGTCGTGCGTCTTTGCCTGTACACCCGATGCTGGTCAGACCACCTCGATGCTGCAAACGAAACTCGAGAAAGCCGGGGTGAACGTGTCTGTCGTCCATGGCATCCTCCCTCCGGCTGCTATCAAAGAGATGCGGGCGGATCACTCTTCCCTCCCCTACGACGAAAATACCAGTCTCCCATTCTTCGCCGCAGGAATCAGTCTTGTCATTCATCCTCGTAGCCCATTCGTCCCCACTGTACACGCCAACTACCGCTACTTCGAAATCACTGAACAAGTAGCCGAAGGGGAGCAGACAGGCAAAATAGTTGCGTGGTGGTTCGGCGGTGGATCCGATCTAACTCCGTCCTACCTTGATGAGGAGGATGCGAGACACTTCCACACAACTTTGAAGGATGCTTGTCAGAATGACGAGTTGTACAGCGCATTCAAAAAGTGGTGCGACGAGTACTTCTTCATCCCTCACAGACAAGAGACTCGCGGAATAGGGGGATTGTTCTTTGACGATCTCTCCAACGAGAAGCACGCCCGCATCTCAGAGGAAGTTAAGAGGCCGAGGGAACCAGAGGAGATCTTCGAGTTTATCTCACGTCTTGGCAACGCCTTCATCCCTTCCTATACACCCCTTCTACAGAAAAATCGCGACGATCCTACGGATCATCATCGTAGATGGCAGCTTCTGCGTAGAGGGAGATACGTGGAGTTCAACTTGGTGTATGACAGAGGCACCAAGTTTGGCTTAAAGACACCTTCCGCGCGGATCGAGAGCATCTTAATGAGCTTACCAGAGACGGCGAGGTGGGAGTACATGTCAGAGCTTGGGACGCAGGCGGACAGCGAGGAGGAACGGATTGTGAAAGTCTTGAAGAATCCACGGAATTGGGTGTAATCAGTGGGCGTTGCTGAAAAGAATGTACGAGACGTTGTCACAAATTATCCCGCAAAGTGTACTATTCGATTTCTCGATGAATGATTCAGACCAAACCAGTGTTCACTTTACAATCTCCGAAACGTACAATCCTCTAAAGTGTCCTCAGTTTACAACTACAACGTTCAGCCGAGCGTGGGCTTGTTAATTTCCTGTTGAGTCTGTCCTTTCTCCTTCCTCGCGTTCCCTGTCACGAACACCGTTATTTTGGAACAGCGACAATAGACCGCAATACTTACCAGCGACTTGCTGGGGCTCGTCGCCACTGACGGCACCAACGACCGTGTCCTTGTAGCCGCCCACCTTGTCGGTAACGCCCTCCGTGAAACCCTTGGCCTGAGCTGCCTTGGATTCCCCTTCGCCGCGGACATGCTCCTCCTTGCCCGCCTGCGACCAGGCCTGGGAGCCCGTCAAATCTCCAACCTAGATCAACGTCAGCGCGCGACTGATGCGACAGGCGATGAACGTACGGCCTCGACGGCGGATCCCTTGACAGAATGGAGTCGGCCAGAGACTTTGCTACGATGTCCGTCAGCCTCCAAGATCGTCTGCAAGGCGTCTAGCACGCTCACCTGGGATCTTGGTTGGATGAGTTGGTCATGTTGGATTATGTAGATGATACGGTGGTTGGTGCGATAAGAGAGGGAAGAAGATGCGATTGAGGGTAAAGTCGCTCCCCCGTCCTTTATATACGGTCCAAGAGCACCGTACGCATTAGGCAAGTGTAGCAGTTCGATGATGACATGCACGCCAATGACATCATAACCGTGATTTGGTGGCGTAGGATTTGGGCGGCAATCGAGCGCAGTCACCAGTGACGCGTGTCCTGGAGCGATGGAATGCGGTGACTGCGCTGCACGATCGGCACGGGATTCCAAACAGCCAGCTGGATCTCTGCCAGTAGGGTCTTTCTAAAAGACAGATGGGCTCGCCAGCCGCACTATTCCCACCAGACAGCTGATTCCCGCTGCGGTAGTGGGGTTTTCCAGGGACCCCCGAGATTTCCTCGTTCCTGTCCGCAGTCTTCGTACGTGTTTATACTTTTTGTTCGTCTCGGCATCTTTGTGTTTGTCTCACTCAGTATTTCAAGTGCCCCGCCTGGGAATCTCGTCCTGCCTTCTCCCCTCCTTGTTTCTTTCCTCGTGGCTTTGCAGGTGCGCGTTCTGCGGTATCTCTGTTCTTCCTACTGTGATGTCGTAACACCGGTTGTTTTCTTTTCCTCGGAGGCTGCAGCCTTGAATTGGTTCCCGTGTGTGTTTCTTGCAGTTTTCGTGGTACGATTTCTTACTGTGGTTCTCTACCTCGACAGTGTTCGAATTTGGCTGTAGATTTTGTGCCTCCGCTCTCTCTCTCGTGCTTGTGGTTTGTGCATGTAATGGCCTAACCCCTAACTGTGACTATTTCATTCACTATACACCCATTGCTTGTCGTTTCGATTCTTCGCTCTCAGAGTCTCTCAGGCTTTTGCATGACGCGGTTCCAATTCCAAACAATATTTGCCTGCCCAATGTGGCTGCGAGGTCATCTTCCTTTCCTGCTCATTCGGTCGACGGTCTTGGTGGTTCGTTGTCTGTCGCCGAAAATCGGCTGCGTGAAAGTCTTCGTTGTATTGCACACCAGAGGCGTGCTCTGGCGTTTCCGGCTGATGCTGAGGTCCTACGTGTGTCGTGGGGATACCCTTCGTTGTCTTCATTGGTTGGAAAATCACATGTGCCGTCGTGATTGTGCTCGTGTTCATCAGTCGTCGCACCCATGCGCAGGACTATATGAAGATTCCGCCCATGTCAGACTCAAAAATGGAGACCGCTTTGCAGATTGTGTGACCCTTTATTCGACTGTCACGACGACTGATCTTGCGCGAGATCGTGAAGATCTTTATGCCTCTGTCTCATGAGGGTGCGGACAAACGGCGTACTGGTCACTCGGTTGCAAATCTATTGTTCATCGAGGACTTTGATGATCCCTCGTTGTCGTTGTTTGTGCGCTTTGAGAGCCATAATGTACGCTCGTTGGGGTGGGGATCATGGTGTTGTTGTTAGTGGGAATGACACAGTGACATGCCAAGTCCGTAACGGGTGTTGCCACGAAGGTGGCCTTTCGTTGGTTATTAGGTACTACGCACGGCACGGGAGCGTTTCAGACTCTGAGCCTGAACGGTCGACATGGACACTGAATCGTCCGATTTGCCTAACGCGCCGTCCATTGCGCGGTACCACGAGATTCACCATTCGCGCACAGCACTTGAAAGCCCCGGAAGCGAAGAAAACAAAACATGAGGTTTGTAAAAAAATTATAGATACTTCACGAGATTGGAAAGTAAGTACTAGCACTGAGTGCGAGCCGAAAGGAAAACGTGAGCAGGCTCCGAGTCGGATATAAGCCAGCGAGGTCCTCCCATTGGCGTTCATCGATCATCACCCGGAGATGCCATCTGGAATTTACCAGTGTTCCAGACAGACATCGCTTGACATGTTTGCCAAGCTCAGGTACTGCCAGTGAGTCACCTCACCGTATCTATACATTGTGGTCACACCAGCGACTTTTTTGTGCCATATGGTCGAAGCAACAACTTGAAGGACCTCAGGAATAGATATAGATATTTTCCAATGTGTGCAACCTGATACTTTGTTGTTGAAAGAATAACGGTAAATCGTACATTTTGCCTCAAGCTGCCCACCATTCTGACCGAGTCTAGTTGCCTAGTCACTCCTTCAAGTTGCCAAACCTAATACTTCGAGATCAGAAGATAGCCGATAGTCAGCGCACAGGGGGGAATCACGTCGGTCCTGACGCGCCTCCGTGAAACGTGCGTACCGGTTCCTGAGATGCGGCAATACGAAGGGGACTCCAACAGCCACCTTGCTCCAATCATTAGCCATTCGATGAGTCAGCAGTAAACCAAGGCACCATGTCACCGATCTCCTAACTTTGAATTTAGCTTCGACGACTGGCCGTGATAGCCACCCCGATATGAAATGAGCAAACACCCGCTCAACTTTAGTGCGAGACGGGCGCATGTTTTCTGGGCAAACCCTCGCCGATACAATGCAGAAATCCATTTCGGTGGAAGCATTTTCGTCCTCGCACACGAAACCCATCAAACGTGAATGCAACGTATCGTGTCACTGTCACCGCACACTGCAACACCACGTCCCCCCCAAAACAACGCACAAGAAGGTAGTCATTACCACTGCGCGATGTCATTCTGCCACAGGGGCGTCATGCGAAAGTCGCTCGAAAGGAGGACATCGATGGCTTGTTCTTCCGTGAGTTAGTCAGGGTCCATGGGGATGTCACTGCCAGAAAGTGCACGTCTTTCAATTATGAACGCGTTCCTTCACATGCTTGGGTAATGTTGCGTGATTCGATGGCCCTTCTTCACATTAAGAGAAGTCGACGGCGAACTCGTTGACAGGTGGACTCGACAGAAAAGGCTAACATATCTGAGTGCGATTTCGATAACATGATGTGATCAAAGTGAAACAAAACAGAACTTACCATTAAAATTGGCCTCCTATGTCATAAAGACGTAAAGGACATGCCGATTGGTTACAGGAACATCTTCACGTTACACATGCACAGCGTAGCTTACGGTGCTAGTAAGAAGGCTCCGCACTTCTCGAGACGTGGATTAGGATGCTGGCATATGCATCAGCTTTTGGTAACCCGTCTTTTGTCTGAGTTCAAAGCACTCACGAGGGGGGAAGAGTGTTAAATAGAGTTACATACGCACGTCAAGCAAAGTTTGACCCATTTGTTATCCCCAAACGACGTGATCTTGATGAGCGGCGTGACATGGCTGAATGCTTTTCATTATGGCTACATGCAGTGAACACGAAGAGCGGCAAACAAAACGAACGATATGAGCAATCAACCTCATTAATGAAGTTAGCATGACAGATGAGGGAAAGTTCCAAAAAGAAATACCGATTAAAATTCTCTCCATATATTTTCGGTGTCGGAGTCGTAGTCTACAGCATACTTGCCATCAGACGCGGTAATGACCGTCCTCTCGAAATCGTTGACAAATATTACTTGCTGGAGTGATGGACAGTACAGCCGCAGCTCGCTTGCCAGTGCCCGCACGCCTGCCGGAATAGATGGTGGTGGTTCCCACTCCGAAACGTCCACCTCGACACACTTCAGGGAACTGAGTCTCCGCAAAAGCCCGTAGAACTTGAGACGCTTGATAAAGGGTGTCAACTGACAACGATCTAGGCTTGAGAAAGAATCACGTACAACATAGCCATCGATTGGCAGGACAAGCGTTCCAAGATATCGCAGGTCACGGACGTGATTCTGCAGCTTTACAACGGCAGCGATGAGCTCCATGGAGAACGAATCAGAGTAGATCGAGTCGGCGATATCGAGCGAACGCAAAGAGTGCGTAGACTCCATTAATTTTGAGAACAAGAGCAACAGCTCTTTCCTCTTCTCTGGCAATCGTGTTTTAGAGAAACAGGTTTTCAGTCGGGAAATGGGCCGGGCAGGAACCAGGGCACAAGCAGCTTCGGAAAACGTGCATTCCAGGGTTGACAAGCTGGGAAGAGCGCCGGGGTCTAGGGATAACGATACAGATGTGGAGGTTGGGGCGGTATCAGGGACGGAAAAGTCGATAATATACAAGTCATCGATGTTGGTTTGGGTGTTTAGAAATGATACAAGATGAATATCCCACTGCAGGTCACAGTGGAAGCTACGAAGCTGGAATGTGGTACCGTTGAGGATCCACGCCTGAGCAGCGTTGCCCGCATTGTCGAGGCGGAGGTTCAAGAAGCGTAGTCTCGTCGTTTGGTAGAGCGCCTCGGATACGGTTGGCCAAAAGTCATTCGGAAAACAGACCTCGGATTGGGGCCTGCTGTCATTGTCATCTCCGTCGCCGACAACAAGTGTGAGGTTTTCGGGTATCGCCGCAAGGCGGCGAATCCTCGAGAGCAAGCTGCACATTTCAAATGTTTCCCACGCATCCGAGGCATAAATGGTGTGGTACAGTGCCCGCTCTGCTGCCTGCTGAAACTCTTTGTTTACCCTGCAGAGGGTGCAGATGTCCGCTCTACTCCCTACATGTTTGACGACGAGACGATATGTCTCTAACGAGAATCCCATCTGATGATGATATTCTGCATTACCTGGGAAAGAGGATTTGGTCGAATAAATCCTCGCCTTGACAAAAGGAACTCGGTTTCTCACCAGCCAGATCCAGCGGTCGGGGCGAAGCGGTAAGCCTTGATATGACGACGGAAGTGAGCGGCACGAATGACGAGATCAAGGCCCTCCGAGTGGCTACTGGAGGCTCTCAACAACGGAGACCGTGTGGTGGTAAATAGAGAGATATGCCACAGAGAGAGCACCTGCCCTTCCCTTTTAAGTTGGACCATCATCGAAAACAACCCCACCATTGGGAATGGACGGGATCAAATCCGGATCCGGATGGTACAATCACATCATTTTTTGATCTTGTGCGCTCCCTCCACAAGCAAGCTGCGAGCATGGCACCGGGGCCCGTTCACCACCTTCCCGAATAGTCGTGCTGTGAGGTGGAGAGGATACCGACACTCGGAATTGGAAGAATTGGTATCGTGATCGCCGAATCATGCCAGTGGGAATATCCACACGAAAATCATATATGCGGCATCTGTGTGTGGCATGTGGAAACAGAACAATCGGTTGATAACATCACGCGCCCCACTGGCGTGCGAGTCGTACGTTGGCAAAGAGACGCAATGCAAGATGCAGTTACCAAGTCACAGGAAAGGGTGGAAGGAAAGTGATAACCCTATATGTAGGATAATAATTCCGTAGGCACGCCAGCGCTACCGAGGGAACAACATCAGATCCGGAATGTATGACGCGCATTGGAATGGCTCACGCTTGTGGGCAATTCAGAGAACAGATTTGATTAACCCGGCACTATTTCGAGAGACGAAACAATCGTTTCATCCTAAGCAGGGATTGCATCATGTGGCCCGAGATCCATGAGCGCTCTTCGCCCGGACCATGTATGATCGGCGTACTCGCGATCCCTTCTCTGCCACTGGAATTCAAAGAGCATGAGTTGCGCACAACTGTATTTCTACGCCACGCACCTAGACATGGAACGCACCGCCGTAAACCGTGTTCTTTACGGACGCCCATCGGCCCGTCGTTAAGGTCTTGGCATTTGAAATCTGATAACACCAATGACGATAGCGGATCAGATCACAGAGCCTAGAGTAGCTTCCCAACTGGAATCAACGTGTGTGCCACAGTGCAACCAGCAAAAGCGTGGTCCTCCGTGTGAGAATAAGAATTCCTGAAACGTGTAGCATTTGCCAATTAACTCCACGGTTTGGGAGGCCATCATGATGTTGCCCCCCCTAAAAAAAGCAACTCACGATAAGTCATCGGACGGAACCCAGATTCCTAATGGACTAAGCCTCGAATTGCAGAATTGTAAGTATTTCAAACGTTGATTTTTCACGGCTGACCGTATCTGTAGGTATCCCGCCCCACCAGGATCTGGGGGTGCTTGATAACGACCTTTGACCTGCTTAGAGCAATGATCGTTTCAATGTGTCAGCATCATACTCACGAGTGCCAGGTGGATAGTTCTGTTAGAATCCGAGACGCAGGATCACGCAGTCTGAATAATAATAATAACAGATCTGGGTTGTATGAACGCTGCGTAAATCAAGTAGAGTGAAGGAAATGCGTGCAGAGTAACAGTTTAATCATGTAATGCTCGTCAGCACAGTCCCTATACTTAAGCATCGTTCAAGTTTGGTAGTTAGGTTATGCATGTGACGCATGACGAGAAGTGTCACAGTAGAAAGCGAAGTCGAATGGTGTGACACTGAAATTTGAATGGCGTTTGTCATTCAACTGTATAGCAATAATCATCTTTTACAAATGGAAAATGTTAGCAAAGCGATGCTATTCGAGGGTCGGTGGATCATGGAATGGAAGCGGTGAGAGTCATACATGGGCGTGCGACCAGGAACTCATTCTAGCTTCTCTAATTCCTCTAGCCGTTGTAAAACGACTTCTTTGCTGGTCTCTTCGATCTCACCAGCCAAGAATATTTCGTCCAAAATGGCATACACCTGAGAAGTTCGGCGGGTGAAAAAAGGTGGGGCGTGCGGCCGAAGGAAGTTCCTAACCTTGTAGAAGTTAAACACGAGATCCAACTCGCATACGTTATCGAAGAAGGAATCTTGATAAAGTAGGCAATAGCTTTGTCAGCTATCTGAGGTGATAGGCGGTAAGGGAACTCTGGGCCTACCGAGAATCTCCACGAAGAGATGGATAGCCTCGAGGTACGCAAGTTCATTGTCGTTGGCATCGACGCACACACAGAAGAAAAGTCCAGCATAGCGACGATACACTATCTTGTGGTTCTTGAACTGTGGGCCATGTGAATGAGAGCAAGTCCATTGTCATTTCTCACAACGGCTGACCTCAACGAAATTGGACTGGTACTTCTGATCACGAGGCGCGACTAGTCTGTGTACTTCACCACGAAGCCTCACCTAGACAAAGCAAGGTTATTCTGGCGCATCGCTTGCATAGGAGGCATCAAGTACCTCACCTTTTCCTCGTCGTCATACGGGACATACCACTTCGACAGCCGGGTTTTCCCTTGTCTGTTCTTTCTTCTTGTCAGAAAGATACGCCACCATAAAAACAAACAGAAATGAACTCACCTGTACCAGTATAAACCTGATCATCGCCGCATTCGGGATGGACGACGTCGCTGTCGAGCTTCAACTGTGGCAGTGGCACTGTCATATCTTGATTAGGTAAGACTCCAACTTGAAAGCCTGAAGCTCAAGTTGAACTCTCTGACCTGGACCGCTTTGAAAGTATTGTTGCTTCGGCACCGTTTCTAGAGACCTTTCAAGTTTCAACATAGTTGGTAACAGGGTAAGAGCGAGAACGAGGTGCTGGATTGCGACTCGGAAGTCTGCCAGCATCAACGTGAACAGTTCAAGCTTCAAGGAAATGATCGACAGTAATTAGCAAGCTCGGAGTCCCGTTTGCCTACCAGTAGTACATACGGGTGCGGTGCCCATATTGGCATGTGAGTCTATTTCTCCTCCGGAGGAACAGACCGAGCGTTTCTGAATGCAACTATGTTGACTCGAATGCAGGTTCTATTGAATCGGACTCCCTCCGCGACCGCAAATGCTAACGAGGTTTTTATGCTCTAGTTTACGTGGACACTGCATATCGTGGGTCGATGCCACATAGCCACCATGCCCGCTTTGCCGATCCCGTGAGCAGCTCTTTCAGAATTGTCTCTGCACTACTACAAGCTTACTAGTAGTATGCATCCTTCCTTCGCTTGCTCTTTCCTCTGATTTCATACGTCTTTTTCATATCCCACTCATGAAGCCTCAAGACGTAGTCGAAGAGGCGGCCCACAACCTGGACCTCTACGTCATAATCACAACAAAGATCCGTTCGTCTTGCCGCTTGTGAGGATGCGAAAACGCTCATTGGCGAACAAATGGTAAATTCTTCTACCAAGAATACATACTTTGTACTCTATCCAACCAGCATCCCTACAGGAACGGGTTCGTGCGGTCTTCCAACTAGGATTAATGCTCAACGAGCATATCATTGCTGCAGACCATTTTATGGTGAGCTCCACAGCACCTTTGCCGGACTCGAAAAAGGTTATCCGGCGGACGACACAGACCTGGCCAATCATCCATGGTACCCCTAATATTTCAAGCAATGTGGTTCAGACCTTTTCCATCCGGCTCGGGTAGCGAACAGCAGCGAAGACTTGGGGAACAATAAGGAGGAGATGACGGTTGAAGTTGAAGGACAAGGAAAGGATTCGGAGGACGTGACTTGCCATCCTGCAGTCTTCTTCGAACACCGTTACTGCCCAGCCCTTGACGATGGTTTCCACCACTACTTCGTGCGACGGCCCTTGCGGCACTTGTAATGTCCGCGGGATTGCGTGCAGTGCACGAGCCGCATGCAAAAACGTTCACATGCGAGTCAAGCCAAAACGTCGTCGATCTGTCTCCCCACCTCTACCCGCCTCAAAGCGTGTTTTCGCACGCAAACCTGGAGTGCATGATCCCCCTTCATCTCCACAGGAAGCGATGGTAAGTGGTTCATCTCCATAGCCAATCCAACAACTGCTGAAGGAGGAACATGTATACAATACTATAACTTTAGCCCGACCACCACCCACCCATCCACCCAATCCCACAACAACCGCACCATCATTGCCTGTATATTAGTCAACGGATGCCCCTTCGTTTCAAGGGAAGCTCATAACAACTTGGTTAATGCATACAATAAATTGGAACAACGAGTCCGTATTATTGAGGATGGATTGCTTGCTTGGGCGAGGGCTATGGAATCCACAACACGGCGAGTCGCTCAGGGCTCGGGCGACCCACGACTGTAGATTTCATTACAGATACATTTACTCTATCCACTCGTTCGAGAAGGAACAACGCAGTAATCGTTTCTCTGGCCTCGCTCTCAATTTGCTGGGGGCATAAACAATGGTTTCAAGGACTGGACCGCCATCCTCGCATTGACCCTCAACACACTTTCTTGTCCATCCATGTCTCCGGAACCAGCCGGTGATGCGAACCCGAACCCTAGCTTGGAGGCGGTCGTCTGTACGTTGGGATTGCCTCGCGCAGCTGCGCCGTCGGCGGCATCATTGGTCCAGAACTCGACAGCCCTTTCACGGGTGTACGGATGCCTCAGGACAGCTTGGCGGAAGTACCTGAGGAGTTGTGCCCGAGGAAGGGTACGTTCAAGGCGCCCGAGTACTGGAGCGAGTGCTGCCGAGGCCGGGGGAGGAGGGTAGATGGCGGGCAAGATCTGGATAACGACAGGAAGTACCACGAAAAGGATGTTGCGTGCCAGAAACAGATTGTCGTGCCACTGCGTTGGTCATGGTTCATCGTCAGGAGTCACGGACGCGTCATAGTACGAAAGCCAACGTACCATGAACGCTGTGTTGGCGTCTTTTTCGAGTGGCACGGCGCTAGCGGAGGTGAACGCGTAGACCTCAGCGAGGAATGCACATGTGAGCGCGCCGAGGACATTCGTTCTCCATCTCTGTCGGCCATTGATAGTGGTGGTTAACGAGAGGAGTAGCGTAGCGGTTCGCAAGTAGTCGAGAAGAATGCCCGACAGAACGAGAATCGTATAGTCGGCGGTCGAAGAACAATATGAACACGTTTGGATAGCACGTTGCCCGAACCTGCCTTGCATGAGCTTCGCCTTTCGAGGAAGAAATGAACGCACGTACCTCACGTATATATCTCTGCTTCCTTGTATACCCAGTCTTGTAAGCAATGTCTCGACGTCTTTTGGTATTTCTGGAGGAACAATGACCGCGCTTCGCTCCCCCATCGTGTTAAATCCGGCTTCCCTCATCAACAAAGACCTTATGCGGTCCACAGGCGCATTTACGGGTATCCGTAGTCGTGCGAATAGGTTTGGAGGTCGGCTTAATGCGAGGTCCGATAGTACGAGCAGGGTGTGCAGACCGACTGCTGCTGTCATCACAACGGTAAGTGTGGGCGTATGTCCTTGTCGCCGAGTTGGAGAGAGGTAAAACCATGCTGCCCCGAGCGATAGCACTGTCGAAATAAGGGCAACTTGAGCAGATGAACTCATATCTCGAGTGGAGACCGAGTGGTGGTGATGGTCGATGTCAAATGCGATTTAAGTTGGAACAAGTAGTTGGTGCCGTGACGGTCCACAATGTTTAGTTGAACTTCCGTGAGACCCCATTTCGGTCATCATGTTTACTATTGATCAATCCAATCATGCCATCCTCTTCGTGCAATATCTAGGACCCTTCAGACAACATGAATGACACACGCATTACTTGACTCTGCGCGATCCGTCGTTAAGGGCAAGGTTAAGGACATTCTCTTCTCGGGCCCGTTCGCAAGTATTTTGTAGGCCCCCATCCATCCACCGCATCCATCCTCCCAGAGCGACGCTGAGCTCACTCCACTGGCATTGGCAAAAAGCACGTGTCCTCCATCACAATCCTTCCACGCATCCAACAATCCACCGGGAAGTCAACCCGAGCTCACATTGATCACGACACCCAGTTGAACGAGCAAAGCGGATGCGCTACCGGCGTCCTGAGCATGGATGTCACCGTTCTCTACTCTCAGCCAGTTGATTAAGATTGTGCGTCCGATCGCATCTACTTACCAATGTATCATCTCAAGAACCTCGCCGACGGGATAGCATCACACACAGACCGATCATTAGTTGGCGGCTACCCGCCTTTCTCCGAATCCAGTGTGTATTCGAGTTCTGTGCCGCAGGTATCCCTTGCGAGTTCGAGGAAATGGTGCCACTCAGCAACTTGCAAGACACTCAGAAAAAATTGGAGTCAATGCCTTAACACTTCGGATCGATGTGTCAAGGCTTGCAGTGTGTTGCATAATAAAGTGCAGTGTCGAACATTACACAGGTTGCGCCACAACAGCTCAGGCTGATCCCGACTCGCCCGATGCTTCTTTCCTAGCACGACGTCGCTCATCTCATCGTACTTAAGCATCGGGGTCTGCGAGGCTGGGCCTCACCCTTCCTTCCTTCCTTCCCACTCGCAGTGCTCTCGGTCCCCTCACTTTTTTTGCGCCCCACCCATCTCCCAATCTGTTCGATTCCAGCGTGTATTTGGTCCCCTTAGTACTCCCGTCCGGCCTGCTTTGGTCTTTCCCTGTCGATCTTCCCAGCACGATTCGGACCTTCCTTGCGCTTTGAAGGTTCAAAACGGGGTAAGAAAGTCGATCGGAAAAACGCTATAAAGGCACTATATCTTCAGCTCTCGCCATCGATCCTAAGACATGTCCGCAACAAAAATAAACGCGCTGAGGGAAGTCCTCACTGACCGCGATCCGTTCTGTAGAGGCGTGTGTTCCGTCCCTGGACATCAGCTCTTGCTTTACTATGGGCAAGGGACAGACCTTCAGTGAGCCATCGTTGTTTCCCATACGGGTATTCAGGAAGTGCTGACCCGATGTAGCCGGCTTGACTTTGTGCATTCCACCGCAGGGGAGCTGGAAGCCCTCTCTCAGGCATGTGAACCAGCATCTTTCGGCTTCAACAACAAGAATGTCTTGGACGAGACCTACAGGAAGGCAGGAAAGATGGATCTCGATGCCTTCGCTACCCTCTTTGATCCACGCAGTCTTCGTATTCACGACATCATCGAGCGTGAGTTGCTTGCGACCGATCAGGCCGTCGAGCTTGAATTGTCTAGACTGAACGTCTATGGTAAGCCGTCCTAAACGAAACGACCTCTCCTCGGAATCCTCAGACTGATCAAGGTTTCAGAAAAGGCGGGTTCTTCAAGGCTCACCAAGACACACCTTCTGGGGACGACATGTTCGGCTCCCTGGTGGTCATATTCCCCGCCCCCCACGAGGGTGGCCAACTCTCACTGCGTCTCGGTGACCAACATTGGATTGCAGACTTTACAGAGCAATTCGCCGCAGCTACTGAGCCATCCGTCTGTTTCATCGCCTTCTTCAGCGACGTCGAGCACCAGGTTCTCCCCATCACCTCCGGCCACCGCGTCACTCTGACGTACAACCTCCACTTCCGCGCTCAGAACAACATCCCTCGCTCTCTCTCCGGTCCGTTCCACGACAAGCTGAAGGCGAGGTTGATCGAGCTCGTTAACGACACGGAGACGCTCCCGAAGGGGGGTTACCTCGGACTCGGACTGTGCCACCAATATGTCTACGACGAGACCAAACCGATCGACTCGCTGCTCGACAAGCTCAAAGGGTCCGACGCAGAGCTCGCCAACGTATGCGAAGAACTCGGGTTGCCCTACTCCCTCCGACTTCTGTATGCGCAGGAGCAAGATCTTGCCTGGCCATACTTCCACTTGCTTTCTCGCATGAAATTGAACGCGCCTGCTCCGATGGATCTCTTGGGAGACAACGGAGAACCTCTGCTTCGCCCTGGATCAAGCGACGGCCATAATGAGGAACGCCTGCATCAGCTCCTGTTCCATGCCATACACCGTTTTGGTCCAGAAGACGTGGAAGGTGTTGAGATCATCGGGCGCCAATTGGATCGCATAGACGATCTCGATCAGACGGAGGAAGGGCGCAATTATGACTTTATGGAGAAATACTACAAGGACCCCGTCCCGCAGGTGTTGGAGGTGAAGCAGATGTCCTCCGTCCTTTGCGAGACTGCGTATGCATGCTATGGAAACTGCGTCTACACAGACAGGTTTTATGCAACGGCATGTATGATGATCTACGTCAGGCCGGGCGAATCACGCGAACGCCTGTCCTTGTAGCGCTGGGCGCCCTACCTCTGTCACGTTATACATATACGCCTTTGAAGCGATGAACGGTGTAGTAGTCAATGCAATGTAGGAAACGTTCACTACGTAGGCTGACGAGTGCCGCCACGTCACGCTTCATGTGTTTTCTGATACCTATCCTCGTCTTTGACGAGGAATAGGAGCGTACTGCTGATCAAGACAACGACCTGTACATGCGAAAGTGATCAGCGAGAAGCTAAGGGGGCTCGAGTGTTCGGCATCCTCACCAGGTGGACGTAAAACACGAACAGAGGTGCCGTCCCGATCGTCGCAGTGAGAATGCTACCCATGACGATTGGCGAGAGGAAACTGCCTGCTTTGGTGACCATCTCGATCGCTGCCAATGCGTCTCCTAAGGCGTCCAACGTTATTACCGATTCCACGCGGGTGTGATCAAACCTGACCTTGCTTTAGTGGGTCAACCGATCCAGCGACTAGGCTGCGGATCGTCGGACCATGTACAGAGCTAATTCCAATACAAATACCGGCTGTATCATGTCAGTGATGAGACGAGGGAGGGATAGTTACGGAACTCTTACAGAAGAGCAACGCTCGGTTTGTCGTGGATGCGGCGAGAATCAAGAAAGAGACTGCCCTGATGATGCACGAGGCAACAGTCAAGTGTATATGCAAATCATCGGAAGGCTCTGATTCCAGTTCTTCACAATTGGTCGTTTCTTCTTCCGCGAGAAAGGAACATACGATTTCTCGGCAGTAGTACGGGCGCAGAAAGCGAAGGAGCAGAGGGACAATCACCATCAAGAAGATCGTGCTGCTAAGGGTGACAACGGTGAGTAAAAGACCGGTCTAGAGCAAACAAGATCAACTTTAACCAGGATGAGTTGATACTACTCACATCCGCAGGGGTGAAGTGGTATTTTGATGTGGCAAGCACCAGCCAGGCAGACAAGGCGTAGGAGTTGGCGACCCCGAACAAGAAGGTGTGTGCTGCACACCAAGTGAGTCGCCAATTGCGAGTCCCGTCCATTCTGCGAGTGGGTATGAGCATCTTCAATGGCTCGAAGATGTGTAAGGGTGCGAGGCAAGTGGTTGCGGAGAGTCCGTCAATGGACGCTTTCGAACGCATGTGGGACAGTGCGCTTCTTTTCTTCTCCGAGAAAGATTCTGGTAGGAAATAGACAACATATATCAATGTGGTAGCATATATTGCGGTCGCCATATAGAACACAATGACAGGGTTGCCGGTTTTCGTTGTAATAGATCCTCCCAGAGCGAGTGATACACAAGCGCCTGTAAGAAATTATCTCAGAGAAAGTGGAAGATCTGAAAGTGAGATCCAGACCTAGCCCAGTCCAACCTGCTATCTTGCTCAACGCGGCAGTTCTTGAAGGCGGAATGAGACCCTCCAAGGACACGATTTTGAAACATACCTATCTTCCGAAGCGCAACCGTCGAGTATGTACATGTCGACGAGATAACCAAGAGGGCCGGAGAATACTCCGAATAACGTCCCGGCAAGGAAAACCCAGCCAGTGAGCCAGTCTGGCACATGTTGTGACCAGGCTATCATACAACTACTTATGATCGCGGGGATAAGTACGATCAAGAAGGCAGGTTTCCTCCCGTAGTGCGATGAAATACGACTGAATATGCCACACCCAGCAATTGCTAGAATATTTGTGAGAAACCGCAGCAGGTGAAGGAAGCGCAAACATACACATAATGCCTTCGGTCGCGCCGAGTATTGCGAGAACGATCGCATAAAACTGCGCGATCTCAGGGGCATCGCAGAGTTCAATGCTCTCCCGCGTAAAGGTCTCTTCTCTGAAACGTCTCTTGATATCGTCAAGGACCTCCGCATGAGAGGGAGGAGGGGTTGGGCCACCTGCTGTGAGGATGGCTGGTTCGCCGTGTGATTCGTTCCAGAGCCTGCAAACAGCTTGTCGTATAAGTTCAATGAAGGTAGTCGATGGTATCCCGGCCGCCAACGTTGTTGCGAATGTGACCGGAATAAGGAGTGTTTGTGGTGAAAATTCGAATTGCTTCCATGTGAGACTCCTGCTCAACTGGGCAGGTTGTCGAGAGTCTGCCAGGAAAGGGACTGTAGCTTCGGATGGAGCTTGGTTCGAGGACGACATGATGCAGAAAGGTAGCCTACTGCGTGTCTCATCATTTGCACCCAGGGAACGCGCCGTTCAAGTCCCACCAGGAGGCTGTTCCGCGTACGTGATAATTAATAACGGATCGGTACCTAGCTGAGGAGCTCAGTGGCATGAGTTGCTAAAGTTGGCTAACACACAGCTTCAACATTTCGGCAGTGACTCATCCGTGTGGCACGCGAAACCGCAAGCCTTGCCATATTGCGGAGGATTACGTGCTGTGGGAGAAAGCCCTCAGATTGGCTGAGATTCTGTTTATGACTTCACAAAACGTCGATGATCATACTTACAACGTTTCGGATCATGTTGTCGCAGACTTGAGAGGCTGGGCGGCTTTGCTGAGGTGCTGTAAAGCTTGGTCAGGTTCAGATACCCACCCCGTTCCGAACTTCAAGCCCTTCCACTCTATTCACCATTCACCATGTCTAATATGAAGTCTCAGGCTAAGAATGCCCAGGCCGGTGGTAACCAGCGACAACGAACTTGAAGTACCTGCTGTCTTTGCGACATGCCCGAACCACCCAACGAGCCGTACACAACGAGTCGCGAGATCGTACGAGTGGGCAAGTGGGCCCAGGTAGCGAATTGCATACCAAACGAAACGGAAGCGTCGCGCATGAAAGCGCAAACGCAATGGTTGATGCGAAGCTCGAAATGTGTACAATGCATTGATCGAGGCGGAGGAACTTGGAAGTGAGTACGAGGGCGCACAAGCGATCGATGAGGAGAGTTGAAACCGATCAGCACACCTCACGGGACGACGTACCAGAAAGGTTCCTTCACCACCCTCCAACAGCACTCGAATGACCCTGTGATCCAACGAGTGGCGCGACCGCGCGACACACGATGAGCGAGCCGACCAGCAAAGCGGCGCTATGGTACGATTCATATAACGACCAGAAACGCCCGCAGGCGAGACAGATGAACGCGATGGCGCATCGAAGGTGTTGAGTTCAATGAGTTGAGATACTGGGCTAGGAGGCCATACAGACGAACGGGACTATCGAGCCTACGGAAGCACAAGTGGGACAGCGAGCCTGACGAGCGTGGCAGGCAATCGGCAACGAGGCGAGATGGATGGCACAACCATGAGGAATAGTGCAGGTGACCGTGACGAGCACTGAAAACAGTGATCGATGATCGAGTCGGATTGCGCCATGCCCATCGCACGAGACCCTTGAAGCCGATCGACTCAGAACCAGTGTCTTAAATTGAATGGGCCCGTTCCGACGCATGCTATCATGATAGAGTAGGATAGAGTAGGACGTATTACACGCTTCCGCCTGGAACGAGTGACAGCTATATACGTCGGTTGACTCGCGCCTGCACTGGTGGCCCGTCTGCTACTACACCAATTAGATGCCGGTGGACGGTCTCCACTGGCATTAGATGGAGAAAGACACAAATATTACATTATCAAGAAATGCTACAAGGGCCTTGACCCGCAGGTGTTGGAGGCGAAGCAGACGATAGTGCGTGCAGTCGGTATAATACAGTAAACGTTCACTACGGAGGTCGGCGATTGCTGCCACGCTACGCTTCATGTGGTTTCTGATACCTATCTGCGTCTCTGACGAGGAATAATAGCGCACTGCTGACCAAGACAGCGACCTATACGTGCAAAAGTGATCAGCGGGAAGCTGAGCAGGTTCGAGTGTTCGGCATCCCCACCAGGTGGACATAAAACAAGAACAGAGGTGCAGTCCCGATCGTCGCAGTGAGAATGCTACCCATGATGATTGGCGAGAGGAAACTGCCTGCATGTGTAACCATCTCGATAGCTGCCAATGCCTCTCCTAAGGCGTCTGACGTCAGTATCAATTCCACGTGCGTGAGATCAGAATCTGACCTTGCTTGAGTGGATCAACAGATCCAGCGATAAGGCTTTGGGTCGTAGGACCATGTATGGAGGTAATTCCAATGCAAATACCGGCTGTATTATGTCAGTGAGGAGCCGAAGGAAAGGCTAATTACGGAACTCTTACAAAAAATTAACGCTCGGTTTGTCGTGGATGCAGCGAGAATCAAGAAGGAGACTGCCTTCACGACGCATGAGGCAACAGCCAAGTGTACATGCAAGTGATCGGATGTCTCCGATTCTAGTTCTTCACAGTTGATCATGTCTTCTTCCGCAAGAAGGGAACGTTTGATTTCCCGGCGGTAGTATGGACGTAAAAAGCAAACAAGCGATGGGACAATCACCATCAAGAAGATCGTGCTGCTAACAGAGACAACAGTGAGGAAAAGGCCGGTCTAGAGCAAGCAGGATCAGCTTGAACCGGGATGAGTTGATACTACTCACATCCGCAGGAGTGAAGTGGTATTTAGAGGTGGCAATCACCAACCAGGCGGCCGAGGCGTAAGAATGGGCAACCATGAACAAGAAGGTGTGCGCTGCACACCACGTGAGTCGCCAATTGCGAGTCCCGTCCATTCTGCGAGTTGGTAAGAGCATCTTCAATGGCTCGAAAATGTGTAAGGAGGTGGTTGCGGGAAGTCCGTCCATATCCGGACGCATGCGGGACAGTGCGCTTCTTTTTTCCTCCGAGAAAGTTTCCGGCAGAAAAGAAGCAACGTATATGAATGTGGCAACATAGATTGCGATTGCCATATAGAACACAATGACAGGGTTGCCTGTGTTTGTGGTAATAGATCCTCCTAGAGCAAATGATACACAAGTGCCTGCGAAAAATTATCTTAGAGAAGCCGCGCGAAATCTTCAAGTGAGAAACAGACCTAGACCAGCCCAACCTGCTATCTTGCTCAGCGCGGCAGTTCTTGAATGCGGGATTAGACCCTTCGAAAAGGAGTTTTAGAGTTTTAAACATACCTGTCTTCCGGGACGCATCCGTCGACAATGTACATGTCGACGAGATAGCCGAGAGGGCCGGAGAACACTCCAAATAGCATCCCCGCAAGGAGGATCCAGCCAGAAAGCCAATCTGGCATATTCTGTGACCCGGCTATCATGCAACTGCTCATGATCGCGGGGATAAGTACGATCAAGAAGGCAGGTTTCCTCCCGTAGTGCGATGAAATACGACTGAATATGCCACACCCAGCAATTGCTAGAATGTTTTTGAGAAACCGCAGCAGTTGAAGGCAGCACAAACTTACACACAATGGCTGTGATCGCACCGAGTATTGCGAGAACGGTCGCATAAAACTGCGCGATTTCAGGGGCATCGCAGAGTTCGGGAGAGCTCAAGCCACCTGCGCGGAGAGCGGCTGGGTCACCGTGTGATGTGTTCCACAACCTGCACACCCCTTGTCGCACAAGTTCGATGAGGGTGGTTGATGGTATCGCTGCCGCTAGCGTTGTTGCGAGTGTGACCGGAATAAGGAGTGTTTGTGGTGAAAATTCAAATTGCTTTCTTGTCAGACTCCTGTTCGACTGGCCAGCTGGTCGAGAATCTACAAGGAGAACGGTAGTTTCAGATGGAGGTTGGTTCGACATGGTGCAGAAGGTAGCCCTACTGCATGGGCGAGATAAGCTTTTATTCTGCGCAGAATCGCCGGTAACCATGTAGATAGCGTGTTAGGACGGTATTAAGAAAGCATTGCAGAAACGTGCTCTAGGCGCACCGATGTCGGTGTTCCGTCCTATATACACTGCAGTGAGATTATGACCCTGATTGCCAGACGCATACCTTCAGTGGGCCTGATGGGCGAGGACATGGGATGTGGGTCGTTGTCGCCCACCTGCAGGTTGAATGTTCATATATCCGCTCACGGAAGGTGTCAAGACGTTTGGATTGCGGCACTCGCCGTGAGTACATTAATGATGAACTTGAACCTGAGGATGTTGCCTGGCTATCGTTCAGTATACGAAAGTGAAGGAGAACACGATTCGTCCTCCGCCCATGCAACTTTCTTGCTTGCTCGCGAGCAGAATTAAAGTATCCCACACGGATATCCATGTATGGGTTGAAGAAGTAAACATCATTGAGTAGGTCTCCTGGCGACTCCAAGATACCGTAGTGCAAGTTCGACTGTCAACGTGTCATTGTCAGGATTTCGACGTGACGGATCAGAGACCCTGATCACCGCCTACAACGCCGAGGACCCCGGAACATGCCACGTTATCCAACCGTCTTTCACCATCGCACAAGTCGACTTCTGACGTACACCTAAAGGCCTCCACGATGGTTGATCCCACTAAAGCAGAGTCAGAACAAGTATTCAAGGTGCTCAGAGCACAGAAGGGAAACAAAGTCGGTCGATTTCCAGTCTCGTATTCGCACCTTCATGATCCTCGATAGACGTGCTTCGACTGTCAAGCCCGGAACCCGACTTGGTCCAGCGTCACTTTTGGTGTTTATATATGCCTGGACTGCTCTAGCATACATCGTAATATGGGCGTGCATATCAGTTTTGTACGGTGGGTGCAATATTTTCTGTCTTCCATCTGGCTTCAAACCTCCGGAGTGAACAGCTCGACGAACCTAGACAGCTGGCAACTGAACCAACTACGGACTATGAAAGTCGGCGGAAATGCATCTGCAACAGAATTCTTTACCCGTCATGGTGGTGCCTCGTTCTTGAGTGACGCTGACCCGAAGAAAAAGTATTCGAGCAGAACGGCGGAGCTTTACAAGGAGGAACTCGCCAAGCGCGTCAAGGAAGATGCCATCAAGTATGTATTACCGAGCCCTGCAGTTTTAAAGAGGCTTATCGCGGTTACTAGATCCCCTACCCGGGTGGTTGTCGAGGGAATGGACCTGTCCCAACCAACTGATTCCCCCTCGCAGGTGGAAGATGACTTCTTTTCTTCCTGGGACAAACCCGCCCCAGCCAAACCCGCGTCTTCCTCTACCACAACCACAGCCCCACCTACAGTTGGTCGCCCTGCTCCCCGAACGGTAACATCAGGCACTTCACGCTCGACTTCTTCCTCCGCCGTCAACAGTTCAGCGAAACTGGGTGCTTCACGTTTGAACTCCTCAGCGCCGGCCACTACTACTACTAACGGTTCCGCCGCTGCGAAGAAGACCAAACTTGGCGGCCTCGGAGCGAAGAAGGCTGCCATACCGATTGACTTTGCCGAGGCGGAACGGAAAGCTGCTGAGGAAGCCGAACGCATCAAACAGCTTGGATACGATCGGCAGCGCGAGGAGGAAGAAGAGCGTGCCAGACAGCAGGCTGAGCAAGCCGCCCAAGCGGATACGAAAGCCAAGGCCGTCAGCACTAGCCCAGCAGCGACCACGATACCCGGCAGAGTGGACGTCCAGAAAGGAAATAGCCAGGACCTTGAGAGGCTGGGAATGGGTTTCCGCAAATTAGGCTTTGGTGGCGTTCCCACTGCGTCACAGACAGCGTCTAGCCCGCGATCCACGTGCGTATCTAATCATTACATCTTTGAGCCCTAGGCTGAGAATGTTTGTTATCTGTAGCCCACCGGCTGATGATGGACCCACAACTGCGCGGGAAAAATTTGGAACGCACAAGGCCATCTCTTCGGATATGTTTTTTGGGCGAAACGATTACGACCCCACTTTCGTTGCCGAGTCGAAACAACGGCTATCCAACTTCCAAGGGGCAACCTCGATCTCTTCGAATCAATACTTTGGCCGCGAAGAGGAAGAGGAACTTGAGCGTGGCGGCTCTGAGGGAGGGCTTTTGGGTGACGGTAGCCTTGCGAATTTAGAGGTTGCTGCGAAAGATGCTATCGCCCGACTGATGGCTAATCCCGATGTTCAAAACGTGGGTGAGAGCATCCGAACGGGCGCTTTGAAGGTATGTCTATTCGCCCTCCGGTGTTTGAATTATCTTTGACGTGAACTGCCTAGCTTTCTGACTATTTGGCCCAAATGTCTCAACACTGAGCCCGCGACCGAGTACCATGGATGCCGCTCTACGATCTTTCATTGGAGACTTGATGGGAAGTGTTCATTTTAGTATTGTTTAATCGGTGGATCCAATAGCGTTTATGTGAAGAGCCTAGATGCCTGGCTTTCCATGATCAATTCAATTCTACACTCTCTTCAATTGAGACAGGAGCAGTAAGAGGCCGGTGTCCCCAAAACTATGGCTCGGTAAGACTAAAGTCGCCAGTTGGAGCGACTCAAACACGGAATCATGTATGACCTGGCTAATCAACGTTCAGCTTTAAGGAACACCGAGCAAGTATCCTTGATTGAGTTTTTAAATTTCGATGACTTCGTCGAGTAGCATTTCCCGTGTTCCATTTGAATTAGGGAAATTGGTTTCAACTGTGCGACGGAAGAGTCGCTGGCTGGCGCATGCCAAAAACGGTCTTATCGGGTCCCGCGTCATGTGGCGAATGCTCAGATCCATGGACCTTCGGACGCTGCACAATAATCTGGCCAATTTTAACACAGGTTCAATGTCACCATTGTACTTGCTGCAGTGCAAATGTCTCACATTCGGTTGGCGAACATCTGAACATCTTAACCTGCAGCTAATGACGACAATAAAGCACGCGCGGCCCCCATTTACTCCCCCGTCAAATCTTAAATGTATACATTGGCCGTCATGTTCCCCTCTGCGGTGCGCGGAGACAGACGACTCGGAGTCAGACTCAACACCGACATCGGTGCACGTGTGCATAGCACTCCCATTTATCAGTGAGCAGGTTTCCGCACTGCTTTACTAATACCATCCTATCTATGGTTTGCGGTGAATTTACGCCTAATAGCTGAATCATTCGGATAGGCGGTGGTAGACTTGCTTTGACGCCATGTCGTCCCAGAACTAAGCGATGTCCCAAGCTACCGCTCTACTCGGAGACTCTCGGCCATCTGGCCAGTCGAGCAGGAGTCTATCGAGGGAGTGGTTCAGGTTTTCACATGAAACGCTCCTTATTCCGTCGCACTCGCAACGAAATTGGCGTCCTAGATACCATCAACTACCCTCATCGATCTTGTACGGAAAGCTGTCCGCAAGCTGTGGAACACAGTGATCCAGCCACTCTCGGCGCAGGTGGCTTAAGCCCACCCGAACTCTGCGATGCACCTGAAATCGCACGGTATTTTGCGACAGTGATCGCAATACTTGGTGTGGTCGAAGGCATTATATGTGTGTCTGTACTGCGTTCGACTGCTGTAGTCACTCACAAACATTCTAGCGATTGCTGGGTGTGCCGTATTAAGTCATATTTCATCGCATTACGGGAGGAAACCGGCGTTTTTACTCGTGCTTATCGCTGGGGTCATGGGGAGTTGCTATTTGCCAAACTGGCTTGCTGACTGGGTCTTCCTTGCGGGGATGCTATTCGAATTCTTCTCTGGCCCTCTCCCCTATGCTTATCTCGTCAGCATCTACATTGTTGACCTATGCGTCCCAGAAGATAGGTGTGTTTAAAAGTTACGTCCTCCTTGCTGGGTCTTAATTTCGCCTTCAAGAACGGCCGCGTTGAGTAAGATAGCAGGTTGGGTTGCACTAGGTCTGGATCTCACTTCAGATCTCGCGCTTTCTCTCAGACCATCTCTTGCAGGCACTTGTGTATCATTTACTCTTGGAGGATCTGTTACAACGAAGACAGGCAACCCTGTAATCGTGTTCTATATGGCAACCGCGATATATGTTGCCACATTCATAAACATTGCTTCTTTCCTGACGGAATCGTTCCCGCAGGAAAGAAGAAGCGCACTCTCTCGCATGCATCCGAAACCCTCCATTGACGGTTTCCCCCCTCGCTTCGCATCCTTACACATTTTCGAGCCATTGAAGATGCTCATACCCACTCGTAGATTGGACGGGACTCGCAATTGGCGACTACGCTTGGTGTGCAACACACACCTTCGTGTTCATGGCCGCCAATGCATACGCCTCGACCGCCTGGTTGGTGTTTGCCAGATCAAAATACCATCTCACCCCCGCGGATGTGAGTAGTAGTATCAACTCAGCCCGGTTCAAGCTGATCTTGTCGTGCCAGCAGCACGATCTTCTTGACGGTGATTGTCCCGCCGCTCGTTCGCATTTTACGTCCGTACTACTGCCGATAAATTATACGTTCACTCTTCGCGGAAGAAGATATCATCAACGATGAGGAACTGGAATCGGAGACCTCAGATCGTTTGGATGTACACCTGGCTTTTGTGTCACGTGTCGTCGCAGCTATCTTCTATTTGAGTGCAGCTGCATCTACGACAAACCGAACCTTGATCTTCTGCAAGAGTTCAGTGACGATGTTTTTCTTCGTCTCCTCACTGGTATAACACAGCTGGTATTACCCACGTAACGTTGATGTTCACGTCAGACTCGTAGGAGAGGCATTGGCAGCCATCGAGATGGTCTCCAATGCAGGCAATGTCCTCTCGCCAATTATGATGGGTAGTATTCTCACTGCGATGGTCGGGACGACACCTTTGCTCGTGTTTTATTTCCACCTGGTGGGGATGCCGGGCACTCGAGCCCGCTTACCTCCTCGCTGATCACTTTTGCAGGTCGTTGTCTTGATCAGCAGTGCGCTCCTATTCCTCGTCAGAGACGCGGATAGGTATCAGAAACCACATGAAGAATAGCGTGGCAGCAATCGTCGACCCACATCGTGAAGGCTAACGGTTACTATCATATTATACTGACTACCTGTCGGCGTATACGAAGTTTCCATGGCATGCATATGCAGTCTCGCACAAGACGGAGGACCATGATCAAGCATCTGCTTCCGAACTTCTAACAAGGTCCTCGTATGTATTCCGGTCAGGCCCTTAACCTATATTTGGCATGTCTCTAGGATTCTGAGTCACTTTCGTTCCGCGCCAGCGTATCCGGCTTTCTCAATTCGATTCTTAGATCTTAGTGACCAGCCGACCGGAGGTCACAAGCTAAGGAATGTACCGTATCGTTCAGCCTGGTTGGTGCATTAATTACCCATTCAAGGTCCACCACCGGTATCGGGCAAGATCCCAGGACTCAGGAGCTTCAAAAATGTGCCCTTTGTGGGTACAAGTCTTTTGGATTTCGTACGAGCATCGTGAATCTATGAGCTGAATAACAGTGAAACAAACGTCCAAACCTGCCCACGTCATGCCGTGCTGCCGTGAATGCTTTACAATCGGAAAGGAAGGAAGATTAGAAGTCCTATGAACCATAAAGCTGAAATTCCAGAGCAGACGAGTCCGATCGTGGATACGAGATCGCCGCCATTTTTTGAAATGTCCTCTACGTAAAAAGCCAAAATGGAGCAATAGAGAACTGACGCGCATGACAGCCAACCTAAAGTGACTGCAACGGAAGGTAAGGAATATCAAATTCTGAAGCCAGGATATAACGAGCTCACCAGCTTTAGCTCGAAACATTTTCACTGAAGGTCCAGTGAATATAACAAATAAAGATCCGATGACGCTCAACCCAAGAGCCACAGACACCAATCTTGTACTCTCAAGTTCGTTCGTTGATAGGACAGCTGTGCTCCATGCTGCCAGTGATCCTAGTTGTGTAAAAGGTCCCACCACAACAATAGACACATGCTTATATACATTATTTTTCTGATGTTCATCAACAGCAAAGATTGTCAAAATCATGTTCGAGGAGATGGACACTGCCAATGCGCAATATGCAACACTTCACTAAAAGTGAGACGGTGAATGCATTGCGAAGACGTACACAAAAAACTGCAGGCAGTAACCCAGAACGGAAGAATGTCAACAGCTTGACCGCTCCATAACAGCCAAATAACCTTGAAAACTTGAAGCAGAGCACAAAAGGCCACAACAAGAATGCTCCATGTCGCCAATTGGTTCTCTTTCACTGTCCCTGCCCAGATCCCAGTAAGCCAAAGAATTGAAGGGACGGGAAGGAATTGGTTTACTGGCCCTCTTCTTACTCAAATCAAGCAAGTAGCGCCAGTCGGTGTCGAGCAACCATCGCAAGCACGGGGGTGAATCAGATTCATACAATCTAAGAAGTGACCATCATGTTAGTCCAGGTACTATCACGAATCGGATGGTGATACAGACATGAGTGCCAGGATCGCTGTAATCAAATCAAGCAGGCCCGGCGTGAAACATGTTCCATAAAAGCTCACGATGAACTTTGACACAGCAAAGGCAATGATGTTGACAACAGTGAGTATTCGGTAAAGAGGGTAACGAGACCCAGGGCGCCCATTAACACTTGGCTGGTTCTCAGTTGCATGAAGGGTATTGGGGCTGTTCAACGTGAACTCTGTGTTCGCTGGCAGTGACTCGGCAGTGAACGTGGTAGGTTGATCATTAAGACACCCGTTGGAGGGTGGAGATATCACCAAAGAGTTGTTTCCTTGAGAATATGTTGCACAGGAGGACTGCCTGCGGGTTGTCATGATTGAGGACATGCAGGTGCGGACAGTAATGCTTTCTCTAGTGTAGAGCGCCAAAGTTCTGAATCGGCAAACCAGAGCGGTGCTTCCACTGGCGCGCCCTCGTCCGAACGATGGTGCCGTGTTTCATCAATGACGATTCCATGCAGTGGCAGTTGGAGAGGAATTTTGAGATATTTGTTCTCACCACTCATCGAGTCTTTCCAATCCGTGTAGTTCGATCACGACGGTGGCTCCTCGGGGGGAGGGGTGATGTACATACTACATACTAGTAGGTATGTATACAACAGAAATGAAGGTTTGGGCAAAAGCCCCAGAGGGCTTTTCGGCCCGAAGCACTGTGGGGGGGCGAGCGAACTGTGAGGGTGGGATGGGCACCAAGCAGGTCACTGAGTGAGCCTCTGAGAGAAGTGCAACGGACAAGCACAGGTTTGGACGTTGAACCTGCGAGAGGGAGTGGTGGGTGGGCGCAAAAACAAGGAGCGGGCGAGGCGCTCGATGCGAGGCAGCCAGCTCACTGGCAAGGATGAGATGGCGGATGAGAAAAACGCGCCGCCGACACCGTCACCTAGCTCACTCCTAAGTACACGGACTATACCTATTCTGGGTACGCCTCGTACCTCGGCTACCCAGAATGGCAGCTTACGAAGAGTCGGTAGGTAGTTGGAAGAAGCGGCCGATGCCATGATGAATTGAATCTCCACAAATACGTACTGCAGTATACTTACAGCAAAATTGAACCCAAGTTCTCTCGCTGGCACTTCACTTTCCGAACACACTAAATGTTCTCCAACACACAGTCCACCACCGCACACCGTTGGTCCTCGACGACGACGCGCACCGCCTCCGCGATCGTCTCCTGCAACAGCACCCCCGCACTCTTCTCCTCCGTCGCAAGATCGGCACTGATCTTCCGTCCCCATGCCCATCCATTCGACGCCGCCACCGCAATCTGAGAATAATCCGGACAATCCGGACCGAACCCGACTGTCAGCTGGTCTCCAGCTGCGTGAGAGCCATGCCCCATTGGGTGAACCCCGAGCATGGACAGCTTGGGCGATTTCCAACCGCCGTTGTTGAGCACGATGGTTAGGAAAGGCTACGTCACATCAACCGACATCAGCGATAGTCGCGACGAACACGGGAAGTCATTACCGTTTGATACCGTCTCGCCATCCAGAACGTACTCGCAGGGACACCGAATAGAAAGGTGCCATCACCCACGATGGCCGTGACGAGTTCATATCCCGTTCCTGCTTCGCCTTTCTTCGCCACGCGTCCACCTAGGACAGATCCAACCCCAGCACCAAGCGCCCAACCGAGGGAGGAACCGCCAGAAGCAACAATTTCTCCAGCGATTTCAGGCTGCATGTGAGACCACACCAGCGGGTAGCTGGATATACTTTCATTGAGGACGATCATGCTTTCGCGAGCAATTCCCCTTTCTCTGATCGCTTTGCGGAGCGTGCTCACAATCTGCGGTGTCGTATACGGTGCAGGGCGACCCGAACCCGATCCAGACAGCGCGATCGGGAAAGACTCTGCAGCATTAAGCCGCGCTTTCCATTCGTGATGTATGTTTTGGATCCGTTCCGATCTCTTGGACCACTCATTGGCAGGTTGAGTCCCAATGGCTTCCCGAAGCTGCGTAAGCGCCACGGCTGCGTCGGCGTGACAAACGAGATCCGCTTCGTAGTGGTGCATACCGATGCCTCGTCTGAGCGGGTCACCGCTATCGATGATGTACACCCGCGCTGTGTCGCTTGGTCGCTCATATACACCATCCTTGTCTTTGTTCATCGGGATCCAAGCCACCTCGGCGTCGACGATGAGTACCACGTCGGCTGATTTGAGAAGTGGCGTATGAGTCCCCGCGGCCAAGTAGGAGAACCCAACAAGAAAGGGATGGGATGTGGGCAAGTTGATTGCTGACGGACAGGTCAGGAAGACTGGGAGGGCAAGGATGCGCGACAGTGTGACGAGTGCGGGAAACGCCTGATGGTTTCGTCCAAGGTAGGATGTAATCAAAAGGGGTGATTTTGCACCCAAGAGGGCGTCCGCAACCTGTCGCACCACTGAAGACGGGTCGGGTCGGTATGAGATGTTATTGAGAACGTGACACTGTACCTGAGGTCGGGAGCGCAGTTGGTTGAACAGATGGCCATTTTGTGAGCGTAATGGGCCTCTCCAATATTGACGAATCAATTTCTTGCTCCATTGTTTCTCTCCGTGCCCAGAGGTAAACAGGGCCTTTTGGCTCGCTCATTGCACTACAACAACCGAGTGAGCATGGGACGCGTTAGAAAGCGGGCCTCCTACATCTGAAGCGCTCGTCGGATATGATGGGGTAAACTCGCCGGAGAGCCAATTTGAGCAGCATAACGCATGTACTGGCGCACGATCGCCGGTTGATCATGCACGTCTACAAACTCTCACTTTAGAATTCCCACGACGCACACGAACAAAGTGTCAAGCACCCTGCATCCAATGAATCCATTCGTTGCGCGATCCTTGGAGCTCACCCTCGCTCGTGAACGGTGAGGCACCAGCATAAATCAAGATAGGCACTCGGCCCCTATCAGCATTATGAATAGCCCCCGCGAGCGCCTAAGTATCATAAAAACAACGGATGGTCACATCACCGTTATGCCTCGAGGTACAAGTAATTAGCCTTACCTGTGTCCCGACGTCGACATGGACGATGACGGCAGCTGGCTTTCCAGTGACCTGTGCGTACCCTTGTGCAGCGCTCAAGGCAACCATCTCGTTGGGAGATGTCACGATCGTGAGTGCGTGGGCTCCATTTGTTACTCTCTGGCGCTCGAGCTCTTCCAGCATGGCCGGGTGATCGGAACCCCAGTTAACGAATACATGGTCAATGCCTACCAGTGCCAGGGTGTGCAAGAAGAGGGAGGATGTGGTCAGTACCATGATAGGGACCGTGTGACGGTCTCAGGCCACGTTCCGTGGCGTATAAGTATACGTGCCGTCTCGACATCTGTTCAGTATACTTTTGGTCAAGTCCGATGCATGGGAGAAAACGTTCAGCTTATGCTGACTAATGCAAGCGCCCAATCACTCTCTGGCTGGGATACGGTGCCGTTCGAGTCTTGACGGAATGGACCTCATACGATATTTGCGTGTCCGTGCGCAAGCAAGCTGTCTGATCAAAGACCACCTGGAACAGCGTCTCGCGGACCTGTTATACCCCGGGCCGCCGCCGGCCGGTCCTTTCCGAAGAGAGATCCTCCAGCATACGAAGGTGAGCCATAGTGGTTCGATGTTTTGCATACGAGGTGGCCAAACAAAACCAATATGATAATAATCATGACGATGTCCGAGTCGATGCATGGACGACGTGAAGATAGTCGCGGAACGCGTATGGCCCAGGCAGGGGTCACTATCAATTATTGCAGACGGCATGACATGCCTGACATCTTCTCTGTGCTGTGGACGTCCGAAAATGCTCGTCATCGAACCTTACTCGAGCGTGTCTATATGTAACCAACGATCACTCTAATCGAAGGGAAATTCGTAGTATCTGACGGCTATTCAAGAAATTCTTTCAGGCTTTTCAGGCTAATCATACTCCTAAAAACTTGTATAGAAATGGCAGGGTCAGTGGAGGACTGTGACCTATACTATACTTCAGCCATCGAGACCCAGGTCCACATTGGGAAGCTTGACTTTATACACATATGGCCTCGCGAGGTATGACTCCCACAGCGCATGCGACCAGTCGTATTGGTTAGAGCCCGGCAAGGGATCATGTCAACTGAGTTGTGTACTCACTGAGTATTGAATACCGCCGAGAAAAGCTCCTTGAGTGTTCTCCAATTGCTAATCCGGCGATAATGCACCGGCGAGACCAAACAGCATGATTGTCAACGTGGCCGCTTCTCCGAATGCCACGTCAAGTGCAACTCTTATTTTTCCTCTAGTTCCATGCAACTCGTTGCGAAGCCAGGGGGAGGAAGCCCTGAGCATCGGTAAGTCCTGGGTCCACGGCTGATCGCCACTAGATGTCTCTTCCACCACTGCAGGATCAGTGTACAGAGGGTAGCTGCCAAAGTCTCCGCGTCGGCGGCGGCCCATACACCAAGGAACTCTGCTCCATCACCGAGTACTTCCACCACTTTGGACGTGAAGTTTCCCTTGGACTCAACGATGTCGCAAACGTGATGGAAAGTGTTTATGTGTATGATCGGGGGAGTATCAGTAGCGTGGAGTAGTGTTATGGTTTACAAGTTTGCGACTGAACGACAAGTCGGTGTAGAGAAGGAAATAGGAGAAACTTTGAGGCGCGCTGAACAGCCGTTCCCACGAAAAGATCACGACCTGTGGGCCTCCGGCTTGGACATACTGTAGGGAGTTAGGATGAGGAAATTTCGACAGGAGACCTCACGGAGCAGTTGAAACTTTAGGAATTCCTTGAGTCACACATATGGTGGAGATCAACAAAAAGCATGCGTACAGATAGGAGGATGGGGAGACTCCGAAGACGGCTAGGCAAATTTGCCTGTTCGCGCTCAAGGGACTCAAGCTGGGCAGCAATGCGAGTGATGCGATTCTCCGAATATACACTCATTTTCCACAAGGTCACTTACCTTGGGTTCCTTTGTGAGACCTTGAAGTGTTATATCCGAGGTGAATAAGGCACCTGGCCCTCCGAGCCCCGCCAGGGACGGGATACGGTATAATACCACCTCGCAATTATGACAGTCCTGAAAAAAACTCCAGGATCTTCGGCCAAGACGACGTGCGCACCTTGGGAATAAATAGACGTGTGAAGGACTTGGGCTACGTTATAGGGTCCCAGTATGGAGTTCATGGTTACAGTGGCAGTGGGAGAAAAGTCAAAACATGAAATGACTGCACAATAACTGGCTCAAGAAAGTCTAATCGTGTCATTGCTGACTAATGCAAGTGTACTGAGTCGCGATAGTAGTAAAGTGGAGTCTTGACGGAATGGCACTCATCACGATATCTGGGTATCCGTGCGCAGGCAAGTCCCGTCGCGCAACCCAGCTCAAAGACCACCTCGAACAGCGTCTCGCGGACCCCGCCTACACCGGTCCATCGCTCACCGTCACCCTCCTTTCCGACGACACGCTCAACATTCCTCGGTCAGCATACGATGGTGAGCCATAGCCATTCCCTGTCTTCCATACGAGGTGGCCCACAAAACCAATGTCGATAACGATCCCCTGGACGACATGACGCCCTTCACGCAATAAGACAGCCTATCGGAAAAGCCAGCGCGCGGGGCGCTGTTCACCGCTCTCCAGCGCCATCTAGGCAACGACCGTTTCGTCATCGTCGACGCGCTCAATTACATCAAGGGGTTTCGGTATCAGATGTACTGCGCCGCGAGGGAATCCAAGGTCCGCGTATGTACGGTGCGTGGCTGGATCCGCCCCCCCTTCTTCTTCTTTCTTCCTCGCGCCCGTCGGTTCAAGTTTACTGACGGAGAGAGAAGTAGATCTATGTCATCGCACCGCCCGAACAATGTCGCGAGTGGAACACGACGCGGGAGGATGGGCGGTCGTATACCCCCGAAACGTGAGCATGTCGCGCATTTGCCATCGATGATGCTTGATCGTTGTGTATGTTGTGTTTCGCCAGGTTGGACAACCTCGTTCAGCGGTACGAAGAGCCATCTTCGATGGTCCGATGGGATTCGCCGCTGTTTACTGTACCCTGGACGGACACCGACGTGCCCGCCGACGATATATGGCGCGCAATCACCCAGGGCCTCGTCAAGCCTCCGAACACGGGTACACAGGCGGTACGTCGTCGACACCCCTTTACCTCCCACCCGCCCTAACGCCATCGTACGTTGACACACAGGTCGCCAAAGCACCGACGGACGCGCTGCATACGCTCGAAAGCACCACCACCGCGCTCGTCGCCGCCATCGTCGCCGCCCAATCGGCTTCTCCTGTACCAGGAGGCACCCTCTCGCTCGACGTCCCCTCACCCACGCCGTCGGCCCCCCGCCTCACGATCACCCTCCCCCAGCGCCACCTCACCCTCTCCGAACTGCAACGTCTCAAACGCCAATTCGTCACGAGTCACAAACGCGCCATCACGCTTGGGACGACAGAAAGAGGTACGGTGGATTGGAGCGAGGAGAGCGTGGCGCGCAAGTTTGTGGGGTATGTCGAGGAGAATGTTGGTTTGAAGTCTTGATTTTTCTCTCTCCCCCAGATGCATACTTGGGTATGTCATCGTATTGTGTTTGAGCGCATCTGTATGGTCGCCCAGCATGAATAGTAAACATGAAACATGATGTAGGGGACCTTGGGGGGACTGGGACCCCTCGATGTCCGGCACGACAGTTCACCCCAAGTACTCGTCAGCGCCAAGTGCAACAATCATATGGCACGTACCCAGGGAGCTCACCAACGATTTTCAAAATCGCTCTCACCGCGGTTCACCGGTTATGCACTAGTGCGCCCGTGACAGGGCCGACCTTTTGTGGCAATACCCCTCCAACCACTATTCAGTAGGTCAATTGATGGCTCTCACCGACACAATAGAATGCCACTGCCAGCCACGGGTGGTCCACTGGCTCGCGGCTCGCCACTGCGGCACGTCGACACAAGACAGGGGCGGGCGCAAGGGACCTCAGGTTCACTCGGCACGTTTTTGATTTTGATTTTCAACTTGTCTCGGTGCCCCCCGCCCCGGGGCCTGGGCCCGTTCCTGTCGGCCAACTCGGATGTTACTGTTTCAGACGACCAGGTAGTCGAGCCAGCGAGCCCTCGATACCCATTGTTTCACACCCTTGGAAGACCTCAGGTTGGCAGTGGGCAAGTTTCGCTCAGTGTGGCTCAGGGACATTGTAAGAATCCAGGGACATCAGATCACTGGAACGTAGCAAAAGTACCGGCCGCGGTCTTCGGAGGGTGGTTTTGCCGACGAGACTTGGAGGTTTCAGCCTTTCAGTCGAACTACGCTATTATAATATTCATACACACATGCACAGCGAAACCAGGGTGATAAGGAATACTCCCAACAGCACGGAAAAAGGAGAACAAAGGGCATATAGCCAATCAGATAGAATCCTATTCCTGACGGATATCCAATTTTCTAGCTGAGGAAATAGGATGGGTAAATAAAAGTCAAAAAAAGGGGAGGGAATAGTAGTAGGGTAATGGGATCCGAAACCCTGTTTCTCATCCACGGGCGCCGACAGCTCATCTGCGTCTTGGCGCCTCGTCGTATTCGACCTGTTGATCGACGGTGACCTGGACGCCAACTGTCGACGCCTCCTTGTCGGATTCGTCTTCTCTCACGATCGGAAGGGTCACCTTGGCATCTCGGCATGGGGCGTCATCCGAGTTTTTGTCGCCATCCCAGACAGCCTCTTCCTTGGCACCGCGAGGGGCGCCAGCGTTCTTGGACTGGGAATGGATGTCGCCGATGGTATATGTGAGGCCACCGCGCCCGCGTTGTACGCCGGTGCCGCTGAGGGTGCCGCTTGCACCGCTGGTACCGCCGGAGCCGCTTGAGCTAAAGCTGCCGCCGTTCTCCAGGGAACCCTTGACACCGAGGATGATGCGCATGCTCATCGTTGCGGTGAGGACGCCCGCCATGCTGGTGACGATGGTCTTGATGGGGTCAGTGGTATCGGTGGGGGTCATGATAAAGTAGAAGAAGACGTTGGCGAGGTTGACGAGGAGGACGGCACCATAGAGGTTGAGGTTGTCGCGAAGCATGAGCCTCCAGGGGGTGAGACGCTTGGCTTCGAGGGTTTTAAGGGAGCGCTTGAGGGCGAGAGTAAAGGTAGTCGCGTAAAGGATGGTGGGCGCGAGCCAGTAGATACCGACCCAGCTCTGGTTGCCCCGAGGCCCGGCAATGCAGCCCTGACCGTCGAGGAGATGGACGGAACGGTAGAAACCACAGCAAACGGCGGTGACGACGCCCTGTACAAACAAGAGACCGAGGAGGAGGCCACGGATGCGGCGAGCGTGGTCATAGATGGCAGTGACACGAATGACATGGACGGTGGAGGCAGCAAAGAGGAGGATGGCGGTGCAGATGGGCTCATAAGGCCAGAAGCGCCGACAATCGGGATCCTGTAGTACGGAGGTGGAGAAGAACATGGCACCTAAAGACGGGTGAGCTGTGGACAACGGCAGCTGGGACGACATACCTGTGACGACAAAGTCGGAGAGAACCCATATCTGGAGGAAGTAGTAGAGAGCCTTGAGCGCAGGCCAGGCCTTTGTGCGGCCGAGACGGTATGATCTGGGAGTGAGGACGAGGGTATCCCAGGCAAGGACGGTCAGCGTGCAGACATAGAAATACTTTTGAGCGGATAAATGAGGGGAGAGATTGAGCGAGTTTGGTAGATCGATGGAGGTAGAGTTGTCGGCCATGGCGATGGAGAGGAGGAAAGGTTGGCGAGTGGATCGCTGCAAGAATCGCCTCGTTTTATTTTCTCAATCGACACAGCACCAATCATCACATCATTACATAATACCTCCCTATTACGCCCAGCTTGTCGTCGCCGTCGTCGTCCAGCTCGACACTCTGCTCATCGTCGGCCATGTCGACCAGCAGCCCCAGCACAACCCTCGACGGCGGTGGGACCTCAACCAGCTCGCCCTCGCCGACGTCATCCCACTCCGACTCGGACACCGCAACGCTATATCTGTACGTGCACCGCCCCTCCATCGCTCGTTTTATTGACAGAATCCTTGTTTGCTCCCATGACCATGGACTCGACTAGTTTCACGTTCCTCGCCACCATCCTCATCCTCGTTCTACTCTCGGCATCGCTCGTTCTCAGGTCCTACATTCTCCGCAGGCGATACAGGCGCCACTTTCAACAAGCAATCTCAGACGGCCTTTTCGACGACCTCAACCGCAATGGCCCAGGTGAATTCGATGTCATCGGCGGATTCCGTCGCTCTACTCGACGACTCGGCCCAAAACCCGTCGTGTGGGACACCTGGATACACCCCGCAGACAAGGACGATACGTGGCCCTCCATTACGGTCCTCTTCTATACTCTATTTATTTACCTGATAATAACGTTCCTTTTCCCACAGCCAGTTGCTGCGCGATGCTCGCCTTTGCTATCGCCGCCATCAACATCGCAATCGTCCCCTCTACCGTCTATCACGCCGCCCATCTCGTCCTCCCGTCCTACGTTCTTCTCCCAACTCCGCATCCCCAGCCCATTTTCGCTCTCTCCCCGTCCCTCCTCGCCATTGCCTAGACACTCGCCTATCGGGTCCCCCGCCGTGCCCAGCACGGGATCACTACCTTCAGCTGTACCAACATCCCCCGATCCAAGCACAAAGGACGCTGTCACCCTCTCCGTCTGCGTGCTTGTCGCCATGCCAGACGTGTCCGTACCAGTATATCATCCGGTATCCAACATCAAGGGTAAAGGCGTGGACCCCGTTGACGCGCCTGAGACGCGGGTGAGTGGCGACGCAGATCCACTCTTGCCATCATCCCTACGGCGGTCGTGCGCACGCATATCCGATCAAGACGAGGCACTTCCGCTGCTCGAGTTTGGCGTCGTCGAAATGACGACAGGGGAGTGGGTATGGGGAATATGAATCGCATCGTCACATTGACACTGACTGCAATGTATGTATGTATATCTTCAGTTATTAACACTTACCCTACTGTCGTGTTGCTATTACTTGACCCCCATCTGTAGCTATGTACTCGTTTTACCTGCTCTCTTGTCAAGGAACACTGTCTTGCACCAAGCGCGCATGGACCCTGATTCTCCTCGTTCCCTTGCAGTGCGTCCGTTCCGTGAAACTCTTTGACCTGAAGCAGTCCCCCACGTCTGGCATAGTAGCGTTGACGTGTTGCCGTACGCGGATGCAAGAGCAGCCGTGCTCTCTTTGCCAGCGGTCAGGTACGTACCCGGGAACGTGGGTGAATGCCGATCCTAAATACCGATACCGAATCTCCAGGGGGATGGAATGTGTCGATAACGTGGAAGCCTTGTCCTTATCAGGGTGATGGTGACCAATTTGAACGTGGATCGCACGCCAGGGCCCGGCCGGGCCTCGGTGAACGTTTGAACAAGGATGCATCTGGGGCCTTGACGCTTTGACCACGTTCGAGTTCCAGGTTAGGTTCCTTGGACCCCCTGGCGTCCATGACCCTTGGTTTCCCAGCGCCGTGAGCGACGCCCTTGCATACTCACCCGCATTTGGTTGGTCGGGCATATGATATATCGCCGACGGGCGGTGGATGGAGACATCGCATCTTGGAGATGGTGCGTGCATGAATCATCGAACGGCCATTGCACGGATGTAGAGTACAGTGAGTCTGTAAGTGAATTATCATCTGATTCATCATACGATCATTGGAAAGGCGGGTGGGGGGGGTTGACCTCACGCGTTTTTGTTGCTGAATACGTTCCTGGTCGTGAAATGGATGATTTCGACGGTCGTATTTCGGTCGTGTGTTTGTGAGCGAGTTTTGCGTGTAATACGACGGTTCCTTCATGATACATCAAAATGGTATACGGGCCTAGTCGGAGTCCAGGGGTGCCCGCTTCGCCATTACGACCGAAAGTACTCGTGGACTCCATAAGGCGTCGTACTACTAATATCGTAGTGCCGAGTTTATACTGTACCGCCACCATCCACCATGCCAGCCTTGACTCCTGTCCCCGCTGTCGCCCCATTCTCTCTCAACAATCATCACAAGCCTACTTTTCGTGTCGTCTGCATTCTCCTCCTTTCTCCACAGCTCCAGGTATGTTTCCAACACTTCCAAGGGTCATTCTGCATGTCACTCATACCACACGAACGCAACTTTAAAGAATGGATGAACGCAGAATTTCTGCCAGTGGAACCATCAGACACAACAACCCCCTCATTCCTCCGACGGGCAGTTCATGCCCAATCCACAAACTCCCTTCCGAAACCCTCGCATGTATATTCGAGCACGTCGCCGATAGCCTCCACGTCAGCACCACGGCCGACTTGGAAGACATCACGGGCGAGGTCTACGCAGAGCCTCAAGAAAGTCCCAATTATAAAGCTCCTCGGCCCAACGGCGTAGAGCTGTGGTTTCCCGTTACTCTTGTTTGTCGTAACTGGCACGATGTGGCTTTCTCGACTCCATCCCTTTGGGCGGCCATCACGATCGGTCCATATGATCCTTTACCCCTTGATCGATTTGAGGAGCAGTTGTATTTGAGCAAAAGTGTTCCCATAGATTTCCAGATCAGCTTGCTGGATTCGTGCTGGCATGCCCGCTCCGACTACCCCAGGGTTTGCAGTCTGCTCATTCCACACGCTTATCGCTGGCGCTCCTTGGAGGCGCGGGCCGACTTGGCCATGAACATGCATACGGTCCTCGATGCATTCTTCAAAAATCGTATCCAAATTCCATCCCAACTCACATCCGTTACACTGGTCTGCGATGAAGAGACGTCTTACCTTCCGGCCTCCGAGTCTTTTGGTTTGTCAGCTCCTCATCTAAAAACCCTTCGCCTACTTGGAGTCAGTGTCGATTGGAAAACAGCCTGGATCTCATCTGCATGCAACCTCACGACTCTTCACATTCGCGCAAATAGTTTGCTATCCTGGACTCAAATTTCCACCCTCTTGCGTCGCGCTCCACGATTGGAAGTTCTTATTTTGCAAAGCAAGTTGTCCGAGTCATCCCATTCCTGGGCCGATTCAAAGATTGAGAGCATGTTTGGATACCGTAATACGAATCCAATCAAGCTTCTCGAGCTCAGGCAATTGGTTATCATCCTGTCGGCTGGCATGGCGACCCACCTGCTTCGGGGATGTTACATCCCTGCCCTTCGCAAGCTGACATTAGGCTCTCAACACTGGAGCGTTGAACCTGTAGAAGTCATCGCACAACTTGCTGTGCCACAGGCGGTCATTGACACTTCCTTGATGCAGGTGCAGCTTTCCACCACCCCAGAGCAGTCACGCAGCATGCTGGCCGGTCTTGACTATCTCTGCTTGGACCGTTTTGATTGCTACTCTAAAACCCTTCGGTCGCTGTACAGCAATCTGAACCGTTTCACATCGCTTGTAATCCGAGTCTATTCCCCGGGCGGCTATGCTCTCCACCCATCCATTGATTTTCTCTTTCGCCTATCAACCTCTTGCGCTATCCTGTTGCCACAGCTCAAAACCCTCTCCATCCACTCCTACAAGAGGTATTGGGATCATCATGTTGGACGCATCTGTAAGCTTGCATGGCATAGACATGATATAGGCGTTCCTCTCAGAGCATTGACGGTGAGAAGTTTGAGCCCCAAGGCTGAGATCAAGCAGGACCTGGACTGGTTGTGGTGCTCAGACTCGAAGAACCTGGAGACCTTTTACGTTAAGGAGTACTAGAACACAGTGGTTGTGGTGTAAATCTATTTCATTGCTGAAGTAGGTTCGCATGGACTTTCTGTATCTACAATCCTTGACCCTCAATAAATGTGTTTGTAGTAGATGCCACTGCAACTATACGAACGCTTGAGTACCAACTTTTAATGTTGTGCATTCAGGTTAGCAGGTTCCAGACGGCGGTCTAGTGCACCCACCACACACGGTCCTCCCAATTGTCATCGAGGCAATCACTGCCGACCCGGAACAACACGTCCGACGGGCACGAGAACTTGGCCAACATGATGGTCCGACCTTCGCCAATGATGACGTGCTTATCAGTTGGGCTCGAGAGCCTCACGTATAAAGTGGGCAGCGTGGGGATACATTGTACTCGGCCAGAACACGGCAGTTGGATATGATGTATGTGTGTTCCGGGGCGCCGTGACGTGGGTGGAGGTCTCCGACGACCACAAGAGCGCCAGTGGCGCAGAGTGATGCAACATACAGGTTTCAATGCGACGGAGGGTGACACGCTCAGAGCATCGGATCAGACTTGGATGTACGGGGATGAGTGTAATGGACCACGGCAAGGAACGCTTGAGGTTGGCGCCGAGTGTGCCAGTGGGGTAGGGAGAACGGGCAATCGACCTCGCGCTTGGGAGCCCGAGGTTCGGAAGTCGCTGGCAAATCGGAGATGCTACGCGCACAATCACTGCTGCCGAGAGTTAGTCCATGCCAGAAAATTGAAAAGGCTAGCGCAGCAGCACGTACGCAAGGTAGGAAAATGTTGCTTACCACCTGCGTCTCATCGGAGCCAGTGTGCACGGATTAGTGTAGTCTGTGAGTGAATTATTTTTATTGTTTTTCAATTTGAATTTCGAGGCAACTACTAAAGGGGCTACTTTCTCTTCAGACCGCCTTTGTGTGGTCTGCGGTCCCCCTTATTCCACTGCTCGAGCCAGGTATGTGTCCAGCTCTTTCAGGGGTAATTTTTCATGCCACTCATACGGAGTCATACCACACAGACGCAACTTGAAAGAATGGATGATCACTGCAATGCTGGGACGTTCAGAAACAACAACCCCCTCATTTCTCCGACGGGCAGTTCTTGCCCTATTTACAAACTCCCTGCCGAAATCCTTTCATACATATTCGAGTATGTCGCCGATAGCCTCCGCAGCAGCATCACGTCCGACTTGGAAGATATCACGGGCGAGGTCTACACAGAGCCTCAAGCAATTCGCCAATATGAAACCGGTGACGTTGTAAAGCCGTGGTTGCCCGTTTTTCATGTTTGCCGCAATTGGCACGATGTAGCAATCTCGAGCCCATCCCTTTGGGGAGTCATCATGATCCCTCCATGGTATCCTCTACCCCTCGATCGAGTTGCGAGGCAGTTGAATCGGAGCAAAGATGTTTTTCCCATAGATTTCCAGATCCACATGACGGATGCGTGTTGGGCCGCCCGTGACTGCGTCCCCAGGCTTTGCAGTCTGCTCCTTCCACATGCTTATCGCTGGCGCTCCTTGGAGGTGCGGGCCGACTTGGCCATGGACATGCATACGGTCCTCGATGCATTCTTCAAAACACGTATCCAAATTGCATCCCAACTCACATCCGTTACACTGGTTTGCGATGACGAGACGTCTTACCTTCCGGCCTCTTTTGGTTTGTCAGCTCCTCATCTACAAACCATTCGCCTACTTGGAGTTACCGTCGATTGGAACCAACCTTGGATCTCTTCCGCATCCAACCTCATGACTCTCCACATTCGCACAAACAGTTCGCCATCCTGGACTCAATTTTCCACCCTCTTGCGTGGCGCTCCCCGATTGAAAGTTCTTATTTTGGAAAGCAAGTTGTTATCCAATACCTGGGACGATCCAAACCTTGGGAGCATGTCCAAAGACCATGATATGAATCCAATCAAGCTTCTCGAGCTCAGGCAATTGGTTATCAGCCTGCCGGCTGACATGGTGACCCACTTGCTTCGGAGATGCTACATCCCTGACCTTCGCAAGCTGACATTGTGTGGTCGATTTGATGATTTTGAACCACCCATCGCACAACTCGTTGCGCCACAGACAGCCATCGAGACTTCCTCGACGCAGGTTCAACTTCCCTCCACCCCAGAGCAGTCACGCAGCTTGCTGGCTGGTCTTGACTATATCTGCTTGGACCGTCTTTGGCGCAGCTCTGAATGCATTCGGTCGTTGTACAGCAACCTGAACAGTCTCACATTACTCGTGCTCCGACTCTACCCGGGCATCCATCCAGCCATTGATCTTCTCTTTCGACCATCAATCTCTTGCGCTATCCTGTTGCCACAGCTTAAAACCCTCTCCGTCTACTCCTACAAGGATTATTGGGAACAGGATGCTGGAAGCATTGTTGCGCTTGCGCGGCATAGACATGATATAGGCGTTCCTCTGAGTGCATTGCTCCTGAGAAGCGTGAGCCGCAAGGCTGAGATCAAGTAGGACCCGGACTGGTTGTGGTGCTCAGACTCGAAGAACCTGGAAAAGTTTTACTTTGAACGCTAGAACACAGTTCAAGTTGTCGTGGTGTAAATCCATCTCATTGCTGAATTCAAGCAGGTAGACACGGACACTGTATCTATGATACTCGACTTTTAATGAATACGCCTCAGGCTGTATGAATGCCTTCCCTAGTAGCGAGCACCAAAGTACGTGTTTTTACCGTTGTGCATTAGATGGTGCGACGCAGTGGTCTAGCGCACCCGTACGATCCGCACTCAAGGAAATCCCTACCGAACACCACGTCGGACAGGCATGGGAGTTTGGCTAATATCATGGTCCCAGGGTCACCAAGGACGATGCGGATGCACTTGCCAGTCGGACTCGAGAGCCTCAAGTTCGTGGGGTTACATTGTACACGCAAATTGTACATGATATTTGTCTGATGCGAACGGCGCAACGTGTACATGAAATAACCCACAAAGAGAAAGTATTCCAGAGTGATACAGGTACTGGAGAGGGCAGGACGTTGTTGAATATTCAACGTTGACATGGCACTGCAATTGCTATGACACAAAGTACCGTACGGAGTAAATCTCTTGAGCTACTTTATGTTTATGACAAAAGCGGCCTCATCATCGTCGACCTCTAACATAAACCTTCTGTCGTAATGCCACCTCCCTCTCACACCGTCAAACAACATATGTCTCGACCAGGGTGGATCGTGAGTTTTCAGCCACTGAGGGACCGAAATTTGGCCCAGAACGGCCACACATCTACTTCGGCTGGCATCGATTGTGAATCGCAGGATAAGATAGTGGGCAGACATGTTCCCCGAGGCGTCAAGTGGCATGGAAAACCGCAAGAAACCTCTCACGTGCCCGTCGTCCGAAGATTCAACGTAGCGCGCGTGGTGCATGGACATACCAAACGAAGCATGGTTCACATGGCCGATGTCCTGCAGGTCGATGTTCATCGGTAGGACAGTGTCGGGGGATGAGGGTCCGGGCAGCGTGAGGTCGATGCAAGACAAGTAAAGGTTGTCTCCCTCGAAGAATTGATGCAGAAGCCGAATACTTGTGGTGCCTTCCACGGGATTTACGACAGAATTTCGGATGAGATCGATGCCCTGGAGATGGTCGCGTGTGACTCCTTCATGCGAGAGGCGGAGAATACCAATTTCATTGTGGACTGGATGTGGATCTCGGGGGACGGTGAAAGCTTGTACAAGGGTTGATAACACCGCGGGAGAGACCGTACGATCGGCGTGGAAGGACAGAGAAATGATGTGTGTTTTCGTCAACATGGTGATCCAAGGGAGTGGATCACTGAAGCGTGAGTCGGGTGGTACCTTGACCTAGCTCTCCATAAGCAGATAGCTGATATCGGTCACTACCTACCAGTGCCGATTTGAATTCAGGAAATTTATAGAATGATCGTGTTTCCGCATCGAAGAGCAACCGCCGACCATCAATGTATGAAAACGGCGAATAGCCACCCTCGATATACAAAGCATTTGTGAAATTCCTTGTAGGAACGTCCAAGGTAAAGGTATGATAGAGAGAATCACCGTTTACACGGAACTCCAAAAGCTTCCTAGGTGATTAAGGACAATAATATGAAATATGAACGCCCAGAATGAAGGCCGAGACAGACCATGGTTCAGAGAGCGCATCTGTGGCGATGCGGAACAAGCCATGGATATGCAGACCGCCAGCGAAGACCACGGAACATGCATCCCACGTATTGATTGGTGACGCAGATTCCCACAGGAGCTGAGCTGAGTGTGGCTCGGCGTTTGAATCCAGGTTGTGCGCCACGAACTTGCTGGACGACTCGCAACCGATAAGCCACTTCCCGTATATAATTATGGGAGGATCTGATGCCCCCGGAATCCGGATCCCTACGCTTGAGATGTCTCCCATAGGTTGTGTCGTCCAAGAATGTGCTAACCATTCGGATTGAACGAGGGTGCGCTCAAGGAACTGAAGAGTCTGGGAAGGAAACGGTCCAGGAGGACGAGGCAATCGCGCATTCGTATACAACGTCTTCCAAATCGCGAGATCGTAAGTAAGATCATAGAATTGCTTGGAAACCTGGAATAGCAGCACGTGTGACTGGACTGCAGGACAGAACTGACGATTAGTCGAAAGAAAACAGGCTTACCAGTCGCAGCCGGATGATGTCTCGGGGACTCAGGAAACAAAGAATGTGACAGATGACCTCCGATGGTAGAAATTCCATGTTCGACGAGATGGTGGAGTCGAACCTTGCTCCCCTTGGAGTCATGTGATGGGAACAGCTTTGTGTAGCAATTGCATGCGCATTGCCGTTGCGCACTTAACCCCGACTTGGATAATTACACAAAAGATGTAGGAGTTTAAGCCTAACTTCCACTTACTCCAGTCGTCCCCTGCACAGTTTCAAAAGACGTGTCCTCGCAGCCACTATCCGGTAGTTTGCACATACATACTAATGGGCGAAATTTCCCGAGGGACGTCCTGGCATCGTGGCTCTCCTCGCCCCGCGCATCCATGAAGCTCTTTAAAGACGACACGTGCCTAGATCAACGTGTCGCTGTATACGAATGATCCGCGTGGTGAAGTCTGTCTTGCCCATCTAGTCTTTCCTGCGAGCGGTCCCGCCGGACGAATGTTCCTTAGAGGTCTCTAGAAACGCACTGGCCAGCCGGGACTCGCAAGTCCCTAGTCCCTAGTCACCGGGGAATCACCGTATGACTATTCCATCGTCGCTCCGAGTCCGAGCCCCGAATTTACCAACTACAGGATATGTTTGAAATTTCGTCTACGTTCCTTTTGTACTATGAGTCAAGCTCTCATGCACTCACTCACAATTCGCAGTACGTCCGACAACCCTCGAACTTATGCTCCAAGGAGCTCTTTATTCTGAGTAGAACCGAGTCTCGATACTCTTCCCATCGACTTGGCCTTGCCGAGGCACGGGTTCGGACTCTGCTCCACCACAACGCATGTCGCTCCGAGTTGAACGCAAAAGGACTGTCCGTCGGCTTTTGGCCCGGCCTTTTGCAAACTCTCCCTACCCTCAGGCGCCGTCAGAGACACTCCGAATCTATCTCGCTCATGTCTGCCCGTGGTGGTAAGTAGTACAAATAGCTGTCTCCCCGACGTTCTCCTGACCTCGAATCGCAGGGGCATGGAGTCGAGAGATCACTCTCGACAGGCGTGTAAAGCACGAGAACATACCCCTCCTCCGGGCGGCTCGTTGTTACCGTAACGACTATCGTCATGTGTCGATGACACAGGTCAACCAGAGATGCTATGATTGCTCTAGCGTGGTGCAGATATTCCGATCGGCTCAGAAACAGATACGTGGCTTGAAAGTTAGTCCATTTCCTCAACGAGCGTGCCCCACTGTGTGCAAAAAGTTCGACGCAGTGTGATGTTCAGGAATGTTGCCGAAACGTCTGTCATAAAAATTGTTCCCAACTTGCTAGGTAGCTAAGCCCACGGGTGAATGATATTGGCGGGAAGGAGACAGCAACAAAGCCCGATTTAGATAAAAAGTACTCTCCAAGGTCTATCAAGGTAAGCGAGTAGAATCGACGTTCTGCGACGATGAGCACGATAAGTCTATGAGTCTATGTAGATTAGATCTAAGCAGGGAAAGGAGACAGCAGCGCCCATCAATGGACAGAAAAATGTCCGTTTTAATACAATTCCAATATAGTCTGGACTAATCTCCATTCTTCGTCCCGAGCTGTGTGCTCTATATGCACCAGGCGGGGCATCATCGATTTGAAGCAGGAGGCTAGGGCGTTAATAGTCGCATCCTTGATGGGCGAATAGCCAACGCGGAGCATGGTAATGTGTCTGTTAGAAACACCCCATCCCTGACAAACCAGCGCTTCCGAAAGTGCCACCTTGCCGTCTTGCATGGTCGAAGCCCCTGGAGGTGGAATCGACCCATCGAACACCATGTGCAACGTCTCGAGGTGTTGACAATATCTCAACACCGCGATTATCGCCTTAACACTTGCCACTGGCCATGGCCGCGTGATGGATGGGTTCGCAGTACCGAGCTTTAGACTCCGAAGGTGCGTCAACGACCTTGCCAAGCACTCATAGTCTGCATCGGACATTTGCACCGTGCAAAGGAGATCCAGGTCTAGCTCGCGCAATGCCGTAAACTCGACGAGCGTGGACACGAGCGGTTCTCGAAGCCCTAAGGTATGCCACATGGGTATGCCTGCGATGGTCGATGTCGGCCGGATCGCGAGCGATAGCAAACGGGATGTGTCGAGGCGACGGGGAAGAACACGAAATGTTTCCTCAACATGTGCGTCCTCTTGTCCTTCGTTCATGCCAATAAGCAGGCGAAATTTGGTAGGGCTTGCGTACGCAGTCTCCAGAAAACGCGTGCAGGAAGAGGGGCTGTCCGCACCAAGTGTCAACTCGCGGACAGTCTCCGGGATCTTACCGGTGTAGACGTGTGAGGACCCGTGGTAATCGATATAGAGAGATTCAAGGATCTGCCGGGAGAACAGCAGGTCCATCACGGGTTGTTGAATGCCACATGTCCGTAGGGTTTTCAACCTTGGCCACTGAGTTACCATCCTGCCTACTTCTCGAGATGGTTCGTAGTCCCACGAAAAGCGGAGGATAACGGTGAAAGAAGTGACATTCGGACAGAGCCGGGGTAGATCCGCCAGGACGGCCAGTTCAGCTGAGGAGTGCGCTAGCCAGCGCGTGAAGGAGAGCGTAACTGTGGTCACTGCAGGACATGCAAAATATCCCAACAGTGAGAGTTCGCTCCACTCCAGCTCCGTGACATTGGGAAGGAGAGGAAAACAGGCTTGAGGGCAGTTTTGAAGGGAAGTGATAAATTCTTGTTTGGCCTGCACAGGAACTCGTGTCTTAAGTCCACGGAAAGTCTTGACACGTTTCGCATACTTGCGGAAGGTCGACCATCGCGTGTCGTCCACAATGGACGTAGCCTACAAATTCAGTGGATAAGCACAGGTTGGAGATACTGTAAAGGACGACCAACGATTGGGAAAATTTTGAGCAGAGGATCAAAGCTATCAAGATCATGCCACAGAGCATCCAATGCAGGTGAACTGAACAAATGACAAGTTCTGGCCAACGACGCGAGCGTCTTCTTGCCCACTCGCGTTCCCTGGTAGGGCTGGTCGTCCCAGTGTCTAACAAACCAGAAGATGAGGCCGAGGACTTCAGAAATGTATAGAGAATGATGCATGGATGCTAGTTGACGTTCCGAAGGAATGGTGGCCAGGATTTGAAGTCTTGAACCTTCGTTGTCAGTGACCTCGTGTGTGACATATTGCTAAAGGGGGCACTGCAAAACTTGTCGGACCCCAACTTTGAGTCAATTGGGCACGTTGTCGAACGCGGATATCGGCTGTGCGGCTTCTTGGCCATTCATCGGAAGAAAAAACAGCCTGAGGGACGCCGTAAATACCTACCGATGCGAAGGTCCGACCGAACCACAGCCGGCATCTGCCGTAACCAATCACAATCGAGCTTGATACCGGTTGTGAACATCGCCCTTGAGAAAGGGCAATCATTGGATGTCATCAAGTGAGACGTTTGTTTCAGAGTACAGGTGAAAAACATAAAGTGGGTATTGGTATTGGAACTTACTAAGTTCGATACATACAATGAAGAAAGCGCACGCCCCGCATCAGGCTGTCTCAGCGAGCCCATGCTGGAACCCAGCCCGTCTATGAGCGAACCGTCGGTATCCATGGCCCATCAACCCAACACCAAGCAGTCACTTTGGTGGACAGTTTGTTGAAACGATTATATCCGCTGCGGCGCTGAGTAACTCGGGGGCATGCTTCAAAAGCGATTTGAATCGATGTCACGGTACGAACGCACTAGCTCGGCCGAAATAAGCTCCCCAAGTGTGGGTAGTGGCACAGAAGCGCCTGACGAACACCGTGCAAGTGCATCCTTGACAAGAGGTGCGGTAGAGGGGTCGAGTTGCACACTAGCTGCTGCTGCGGAAGGAACAGAGGCCATTGGTCACTCAGCAGAGAGTCCGAAGGGTTTCGCCAGCACGGGCTGCCGCAGTTACGAACCCTCCTCCAGACGTCGGATTGGACCCAACGAGACTAGCACTACGGAGATGGGCAGCGATTCGATAGGAAGTTCCTGAATACAGCAGGTTCCACATCACCCAGAGAATGTGCAAGGTGTGCATAAGGACGTGCACTGCGAGCGGCATAAGCGGGAGCAGGACTGTGGTGAGGCTTGTTAGGGGAGTTGGCGGGCGGGCGGGGTGCCAACGCGGCGCCTCGAGGAGCATGGGACAGGAACGGGAATGTTGTTACATAGCATATTTTGTTTGGAACGTCGGTGATCGTCACGTTGCCGGCGAAAGCTGTCGCGGACAGTCCAGAACTGGGCCCCATAGGCTAAACTGTCCAATTCCTGGTTGATTCTGTATCAGCAACGCAATCCGTTTCCAACAGCAAAGCCAAGAAGTGCTGTCCGCAGAAGATGTATCCGAGTCTAGAAACAGCACCCCTAATGGCTCGGATCCTTTCTGGGAAACGGCGAGAGAAGCGTTCTCCTCTGGCAAATCTTCCTCTCCCGATGGACAGTCCCGAAGCCGAATCATATTCAATGCTTGCATGGAACGTTGCGATCAAAGGGCCTCCTTCTCTTGAGCTTCCCGAGATCGTCATCCAATACCCTACAATTGCGCAGCCGCCCGACGAGATCCCACCCATCGCTAACCATGCGCCAGACATCCCCGTTCCCAAGAGCGGCTTTGTTCTGCAGGGAGAGGTGCATGTTTTTGGTGGTGCCTTGGTTGGTAGTATTCAGAAATGGATGGCTCCTCCGCCCAACGATGTCATTGTCGGAACCGATCCCCCGTCCATCGAGCGAGTGACTGTGGAAGGAGATTTCCATATGTCTATGCTCATCCCGCTCCTTCGAGGCACACCATACGATGACATCAGCTTCCGCAATGTCGCATTCTACCACCAAAACTATGCTTTCGATAAAACCAAGTCCATCGGATGGCATTTTAATGCTGATTTGGTCATCGATTACTCTTGTGGCCTACTTTATCAGATTCTCACCCAAGTGCTGCAAGTCGACAATCCTGTTCTCAGCATACATAACTCATTCGGGTACTCTGGGGAACAACACTGGAATGCGCCACTCAGGCTTCACACTGGCAGCTTCATCCTCGATGGGATTTTCCCTAACGTGACGTTTTCTCTGGACTCGGGACTTACATTAACGTCGATTGGTGTTCGATTGTTGGGCATCGCAGGATTTTCGTTTACCCCAGAGCCTCATTCGACCCTCTCCTTCGGCTTCGACATCTTCGGTGACATGAAGTTGAATGTTCCAGGATCTGTCGTGCCGATGGATTTACACTACGACATGGATCTTATTGGAAACACTGTCATTCTCAATGCAGAAATGTCGGGTAAGATATGGGT
>MU130826.1:0-15358 GCA_015039435.1 Imleria badia
GCTGGAATCCCTAGTCTTGTCCTCTTGGAGAGTTCCTACTCTTCACTGCTACACTGCTCTCTTTACTTGCCTCTTGAATAGCTAGTACTTGTAGTGAGTATTGGTTGTTTCACTTCAATTGTGGCAGCCCTTGCTCCTATCTCTCCCTGCTCCCGCAATATCTCAAGTCCCAAGGATGCTCAAGGAGGAAAAGGATGTCATGAAGTGTACATTCTCACCTGTTCTGAGTTGGAGCCATCTCATCCTCTTCTCACAGACGCTTCGATTGCAGCACCCCCCTCACTCCTACCTCTCCCTGCGATATCGCAAGACTCGAGGTCATCTCCGAGTTGCTCATGTCACGAGCAGGCCCCATCCACAGACCCATGCACCAGGCTCAGGTCACTCAGCACCATGCTCGTCCAGAGTGTGGCATCACGTGGCAGGACCTTTTCGGTAATTTCCCTGTGACTAGGATGGTGATCAAGTTGAGGTCAAGGTACATTGTCAAACCCGACATGAAAGATGTGATGACTTTTGAGAGAACAATGAGTTGAATGAGCAAGAGAGATGGCCATCGCCAAAACAGAGGTTCAATGCTCACTCGGTCCAGAATTGGTGTGATGACACTATTCGTGCCATGCTAGTATTAGTCAAATCTTATAATACTCCTGCTGGTATACAATGAATGCATTTGAGTCAGTGCCTGCCAGTAGTACAAATATCCATAGTACCAATTCAAGCCAAACCATGATATGGGTACAAGGCATAGACTCAGAAATCAGACAAGAGGAGCCCTTGTGAGGGCAAGAGGCAATGATAGATAAGTATCTACCCCTAGCTAGATCTTGTTCTATATACTCTAACTACTGAATGGCTTGTGTAAGCCAACTGATTAGGCATCGAGCTTAAGGAGCAATACATTGCCCTCACATGCCATGCTTGGCTTGCTATTGGACAGCCTTGCATTCCAACAATGTACAGCAGGGCCTTTGTTAATATGTTGGCCGTCATTTCATCCATCTGACAATATATGAGTTTCAACCATCCTCTTTTGATGGTTTTTCGCATGTGTAAGTTTTTAAGGTCGAAGTATTTGGCTCGTTTATGGAATTGGGTGTTTGTCGCAATGGCAATGGCAGAGTGATTGTCGCCAAACAGGATGGTGGCCTCCTTTGGCTCATAACCAATCTGTGTAAATAAGTTCCTGAGCCATATGAAATCTTTCTCGGCCCATGCCATGGACATGAACTCCGCTTTGGCTGTGTTGAGCATGGGAGATATTTCCTTTTTAGAACTCCAAGTGATTGCACCTCCATTGAGGACAAACACACTACCACTTGTGGAGGTAAGATCATGATGCAATGCAAAGCTTGCATTGGCGTAACCATAAAATTTGCCTTTATTGCTGTTGCATGCATAAGTGATTCCCAGCCCCTTTGTTCCTTTGAGATAACGAAGAACGTGCTTTGCAGTGGTCCAGTGAATAAGGTTGGAAGCATTGTTGAACGAGCACAGCTTGTTCACAGCATATGCAATGTCTGGTCATGTTCCGATTGTGATGTACATGAGTGACCCAGTGAGTGATGCATAGTTTTTCACTTCAGATTGATGGTTGTCCACAGTACATGCTCGCGGCTCCAGTTTGACGCTTAGATCAAGTGGGGTCAACACTGGGTTGGCATCTGTTAGCTCATAACATTCAAGCATACTCTCAATGTATTGAGTTTGCCAAATGGTGAGTGTGCCACATTCTTGATTGCAATGAAATTCTAAGCCCACAAGTTTATTAGGCTCACCAATATCTGTGATGTCGAACAGTCCTTTTAGGTTCGACTTCAAATTGTCCATCGCTGTCTTCAAGTTGGTGAACAGAAGCAAATCATCCACCCGGATGATGATGATTTCGATTGAGTTCCCAGTGTGTCGTACATATATAAAAATATCCTCCTTTAATGTCCTGTTTAGGTAGGCTCTCTTGACATCCATTTGCTGGATTTCCCAGTCTTTGGCTACGGCAAGCACAAGTATTGCTCAAATTGTTTCGAGTCAGACAATAGGAATAGGTGAGAATGTCTCATTGTAATCCATGCCAGGAATCTGGCTGAATCCTCCGGCCACTAGTCGGGCCTTGTACTTTTGTAGGTTTCCATCCTTATCATACTTCTTGACAAAGAGCCATTTGTTCGATATAGGTTTCCTCCCTTCTGGCGGTCAGCTAGCACCCAGGTACCCATCTTTTGGAGTGTATCCAGCTCTGTCTGGATAGCTTCCTCCCATTTGGGCCATTCTGGTGAGGCCATTGCTTCGCTGAGTGATTTTGGGTCCTTGCCAATAATTCCCATTTCAGTGAATGCTGTATACACTGTGGCAGCAGCTTTCGATGCTGACTCAATGCATACAGGCGAGTCGTCATTGTTGTCATTGGATGTGAACAGATCGAGTAAATCCTTGTCACCCAGATTTTCCATTTCAACAGCTTTCCGTTCGTTTGCATTACTACCAGTCCCTCTGTCTCGCATACAATCAGGGATTTTGCACAAAGGTTTGTCCATCTTCTCATCCTTTCGACACTTACAAGCTCTCTTGTCAGCTTTGTCAGATGGTTTCCATTTCAATCCTGCTTGGTCATCTGCACTTGACGAAGGTTTGACTGTCTGCTCGTCCTCCCCCTCAAACTGGCATCCTGGCATGGGTAATGTCATGGTAGGCCAGCAGTATTCATAGCTGATTTTAATGGTCTTTTTCAGGTGATTGTAATATTTGATGGCTTTGGGGCCATCCTAATACCCAACAAAGGTAAACTTTCTCGCTTTGGGTTCCAACTTAGATGGGTTCAGCTCCTGATTCAGAATCCATACAGGGCGACCAAATTCTTGGATAAACGAGATGTCAGGACGAAGGCCTGACCACATTTCAAATGGGGTTTTGGTAGGTATGGCTTTCATATACGCTCTGTTCCCGATGTAGGTTGCATGGGCTATTGCCTCGGGCCATAATTCCATGAGTAAGTCCTCTTTATGTGTAAACATCATTGCACGCATCAACTCAACAATGGTTCTGTTCCAGCATTCCGCAACCCCATTCTGCTGAGGTGTATAGGGTGCTGTGGTCTGGATTTTGATGCTGTGATCAAGGCACCAAGTACGCAAGTCGTTATTAATGTACTCACATTCATTGTCAACACGGATCACCTTTGGTGAAAGTGAATATTGTTACTCAATAAAAGCAATATATTGTTTAACCTTGATAGGTGTTTCATCTTTTGACTTCATAAAGCTGATGTGGCAGTGCCGAGTCGCATCATTGACAAAAGAGATATAGTAATGGTAACCATGCATGGATGTAGTATGCGCTGGTCCCCAAACATCTGAATGGGTAAGTTCCCCTGGTTTCCCAGCATATTGCTGACTTTTGCTCAGTAGGGGTTCTCATGATGCTTTTGCCTGGATACATGCATCACACTGAAACTCTTGAGGACTATCTCACAGGGAGAACCCATCAACAAGGTTTCTGCTATGCAGGGTACGTAGTCCACTCATGCCTATATGTCCTAGACAGCAGTGCCATTCCTCCCAAATCCAGATTTTTTTGATCTTTATTGCCACATTGGCAAGGTCATTCGTTAGCATTTTGGCATTGAGGTAAAACAAAGCATTCCTCTTTGTGGCCGTTGCCAACTGTTTATCATTCGAATCCAACAGGATCATTGGCCCATTGTGTAACATCACATGGCCTTCTACGTTATGGAAACGAGGGATCGAGAAGAGATTCTCGCATGCATCAGGGACATGTAATGTTTTTAAAAGATGTAGATTCATGTACTCGCTGGCAGCATTCTTGGATCACAATACAACAGTTCCTTGTCCCTCAACTTTAATAGACCTGTCACCTAACCCTTTTACAGTGCGGTTGTTAAGTGGTTTATAGGTTGCAAATGCTTCTCATTGCACACAGATATGTATGTTTGCGCTGGAGTCTGCAATTCATGAGTAAGCACAGAAACTGGCCATTAAGGTCATTGATTCAACACTATCTAAAGTGACATTGGCTTCGAAACATTTGCCTAACTGATCTGTGTCATCATTGCTATCAGGGTCCTCTTGCGCCGTGTTAGCGTGCCCGTTTCCTTTATCTGTATTGGCCATGGGGCCATTTTTGCCCTTTTTGCCCTTGCTAACCCTTCCTTTGCCCTTGTTGGCTCGGTTATGATAACAGTCAGCCTCCTTGTGACCGAACCTCTCTGTAAAGGGGTGTTACCTTACTTCGAGCACCTTTTGCTCACACAGGCGAAGTGAACCACTATGGGATTCGCCAGATGAAACGTACTAGGTACAAGTGTAAGTAAGATGAGGGCCGTTGTTAAGACGGCCCTCTTTTTTAATACTAACTACAACGCATGTGATATCTCGTATCACATGCGCCCATTACAACACCACAAAAGACCATTACCATAACAGGGCTACTTGCCCCTAATGCCCTCCCATATAGAGACAGGAACAGCTCGAAACAAAGTATACAAAATCAAGAACATATAGTTTTACAGTAAATAAAGTAAAATAGAAAGATATTGAGGAGTGTTCAATGCTACATAAGTGTGAAATAAAATGGGGGTTATGCCCCGCGTAGTAGACAATATATGTGGGGTTACACCCACAGGAAACGATCTGATACAACGAAAAAATAAAAGGAGGAGGTGCCTCTGCATGTTGTCCAACCTACATTCGCGAAGGATCCTCAGCCAGTCCACCATCCTTGTCAAGCTTGATAGGCTCCCTGACATCATCCGTGTTGTTTGGACTCATAATGATGTCATAGATGAGTGCCGCCTCGTTGAATCGGAGGAAAGTATCATCCTCAATACGAGCTTGTGAGCTCATTGTGATGGGAGGGACCTCCGAGAGGGGTACACCTTGGGTTCACGCCTTGCTCTTGTACCACTCCCTGGTTCGATTCAGGGAGTTGTCAGTGCAAGGGATTTGCCTATCCTGTTGTGTGGGCCCATAATGGGCAGCAGTGGAAGGATTGTCCAATCCTCCAGACTCATTGATGTGGTTGAGCATCTCTTGGGCAATGCTACGAGTGCACCAAACTGCATCATCGGCGTCATGAACAGTGATGCCATTGGTGGCAAGGTAAGCCGCAATGTTGGTCATAGTGACCTGGTTGGTGAATTCACCGATCCAGGCCACTGGGCTGTCATGTCGTGGGGCTGCCATCACCCAGTCGAGAAGAGCTCGATATCTCCCTGGCACCAGGAGAACTCGTATGAGACCCCATACCCAGACCATCCACTCATGGCTTGACCGAGGGATGGGAGCAAGACACTCCATGAGGAGGAATCCCCGCACCTGTCGTTTCGTGGGGGGATTCAACTCCAAATCCTCATCATTGGGATAGACATTGGACCCTACGGCACCCGGGAACATCTTGTGGAAACCTCCACATCTATCTTCAGGGCAAGCCCACTGTCATCGTTCAATGAATTTGCTCCAGTCATTGACCAAGGCGGTGAGCGCAGATGCCTCCCAAGGAAGGAAAGCAGTCTTAAAATTGAGGATGATCTTCCTCTAAGGACGGGTGGTGGTCTCCGCCGAGACGTAAGATGCTGGCATGATGTTGGGCACCAATTGCTTGTTGACTCGAGCAAGGAGGGGGATTGGGGTAACGGTCCCTGGAGTAGTATTTGAGCCACCCAAGGGTGACTGGATGGGCTCGGACCTGATGCGCTCCTGTAGCGCTTGAATTAAAATAGAAGGGGGAGGTACCCCTGACTCGGTCTCCCTCTTTCATTTCTCTTCTCCTCGAAGGAACTCCTTCTTTTTCTTGGCCTTGTCTGTGGCCCAGATGGGTGGTTTCCAGGCCTTCATCACAGCCCTCATGAGCTCACTCACTTCGAGGTTTTTGGGTTTCTTCCAGTGATTGAGGAAGGTTATGATGTCAGAGGCCTGACGATACAAGGGGGACCTTCCCTCTTCCTCGGAGTGGGAGGCCTTGAAGATGGTGCAGAGTTCCTCCACAGAATTGTAAAGATGGACAGGCCCATGATCCTGTCTTTGAACCTAATGGCGGCGTTAAGGTTCCGGTACGATGATGCAGGGAGGGGACATCCTCCTTGGATGCAATCGCAGGCATACTTGATTGCATCTTTTTGGTACGCATAGATGTAATCGCCCATGCGTCCAAAGAGGGTTCAGTCCCCCTTTCCATCAATGCCCTCCCCCAGGATTGACATATTCTTGTGGTATTCTTGCCCCATAAATTCAGGGAATAGTGTCCCCTGGATGGTCTTGAAGGCACTAGGGCCCATGACCGGTTCAACATTGTGAATGTGCTCATAGGGGAGTGGATTGGTGCAGGGGAGGCTTGACATTCCTTCCCCTTGCACGAGGAAGTAGAATAAGCAGGCAGTGCCTGCGGGAGGGAGGACAATGGGTACTTGGTAGGGGGAACTGAAGCAGCAGGCTCTGCCTGCACCCTCCCCATGGAAAAAAGTGATGTTGGGGGAACACAAGAGGGACCAGCTTCTGACTGGTTGATCTCCATGGGCATCCCCAACGATGCCAGTCGGGCCTGCTCAAGTTGGCGGCCCTCGTTGTGCGCGGTGGTGGGAATGGGAATGTTAATCCCCTGGCTCAGGCGAGCAATCTCATTGCGAGCGGAGGATAGTTCCTGCTCGAGATTGTCGTGCTCGTGACACACATGCTCGACTTGACTGTGCAAGTCGCTTGGGGCGGTCTCTCTGCAGAATTGTGCGGCTTGGTCGACTAGACCGTGTACTGCACTACCAAATCTGTCATGACTGGTGGCAGTCGTATAGCTAACATGCATCGCGTACTCATTGCACATTTCACAGTCATGCTCGTGACGGAGGAGCAGGAGGAAGGGGTGGGTAATCCACCTTCCAAGAGAGTTTTTTCTTTGGCACTTAGAGCGCTGTTGTGACAGGGAACGTTCCCAACGATGTTTACCCTTGCTGTTCGTTCAACCAGTTCGGGATGCATCGCAAGAACATGACTTGTCTCATGACAGTGATCTTCCATGAGATGAGGTATGGGAGGAGGACTCAAAGGAGCCAGCATTGGTGAACACAATGGAGAGCGCGATCGTTTGGGCATGTTGTATGACAATGGTATAATGGGTGGTTGTGGTTTGGGGAAGAGAGAGGTCGGTGGACCTCGCATAATTAAAGTAAATAAGAATTTGAAAAGGAAATAGACAGAAAAAGGAAATTGATTGACAGCATGAAAAGGTAATCTACTTTTGGAAACGACACAGGCACACTATACTATTTTTGGTTTTATTGTTTATCATTATTTTTGGTTGTTTTTGTTTGGTTAGTTCTGTCTGTCGCAATCCTAAGTCCCACCATTAGTGGTGGTCCTTGGGGCGCCTAGGCGTACGCTCTGCCCTGCAGGGCAGCTGGCATGCATCTGGCACTCCCTGGAGCTTGGCTCCCATGTGGAATCTCCTAGATTCCATTTGATGAGGAACTCAATTTTGTTCCTCATCAATCGGTGAGTGATGATCTTGTCAACGAACCATTTTTCCTCATCGGTCTGCCCAACGTTATAGAACACTTGAGCTTCCTGCTTTGGGAATAGTTCATCGTCGTTCTTCTCATACTGGCATCACAACCCGATATGAAATGTCGGGTGTATGCCCCTTTTGTGCAGTTCCTCTGGTAAATCCAGAGTGTAGATGTCTTTGGCACCATCGCCTTTTAGGACCTTCATTGGTCCAATGTATTTTGGGATGAGCTTTCAAGCTCGTCCCTTTGGCATGCTTAGATTCTGTGTAAAGAGATATACCAGATCTCCGGTCTGAAGGGTCTTCCCTTCTTTTCTCTTTCTATTTGCATGATACGCTTGAGTCACTTGACTCTTGATGATGGCATCATGAGCCATCTCTAAGTTGTGTATAGCATTTTGCACAAATGTCCTCATGCCTGACGCAGTCGAGGGCTTTCCCTCATTGATGTGTTGCATCAGTACAGGCATATACCTGTAGTTAAGCTCGAAGGGTGCAAACCCTGTAGAGCTACTGATGCTCGAGTTTATGGCAAACTCCATCATGGGCAATTTAGTTGCCCAATCTTTTTGATCGGGTTGCACCATTGCTCGTAGTATCTGAACTACATTCTGAATGGCCCTCTCTGAGGCACCATCTGTTTGAGGATGGAATGCTGTCGACATCAGGAGCTTTGCTCCAAGCATACAGTGCAGCTCACGCCAAAACATCGATGTAAATTTTGCATCTCGATTGGAGACAATGGTCTCTGGCAGTCCATGAAGTCGAATGACTTCTTGAATGAACTTTTCAGAGAGTTTGGATGCCTTGATCATCGTCTTAATGGGTACTAAATGTACCATGGTCATGAGGCGACATAAGACAACCCAGAGGTAGTCAAATCCCTCACTCAGTGGGAAAGGTCCCACAAAATCCATGGCGACCGATCCCCATGGTTTCCTTGGGATCAGTAGGCTGTGCAAAAGCCCTTGGGGTAATTGATTTGTCGGTTTGGTGACCTGACAGGTCAGACAAGTTTGACAAAACTTGTCTACTTCCCAGCCAAGTTTTGGCCACCAATACTTTCTGCGGATATAATCCGCAGTTCTTTGGGCACCAAAGTGCCCAAGGGCTTTATGGGCCCCATCTATTATCTGGGTGATTATACTATCGCCCTTGAACTTTACATGTGGTAGGCATAAGACCTCCTCATTATCATGATTTTTCGTGTAGAGAAGGCCATCCTTCTCTGTGAATTGAGGATAATGGCTTGATTGAGCTGCAACCTTTGCAAGCAAGGACTCATTCTTATATCCTTCACAGACAGCATCAAGAAATTCAGGCTGGTCCCTGTGCTGCACGAGAGGTACTCATGATGTCCCAGCAGATTTGAAAACTGTCGGTTCCTCCTCCACACTAGTGTGAGGAGTATCCTCAGTCTTCCTTTCCATGGCTGAGGCCATTTCCTGTGCCTCTTGTATATGGGTTTCCCATTTCTCTGCAAGTCGCTTGCTTATCCGAGGGTTGGTTTCACCCTCTACCATCATGGATTTCAATTCGAGCCATTGGTCTTGGGGAAGATCATCCCCTTCTGGATCCAATCGCACATCTGCGTTGGCCCAATCAATTTCTTCGTCCTGGGCGTTATCACCCTCCTCATTCTCATAGTAGCAAGATAAGCAGTCTACTACTCGGTTCTCAGAACCTTTGGCATATACAGGTACTATGTTCACATCAAATCTAGACATGTAGTCAATCCAATGGATCTGTCTACTAGACAGCTTCCACTGTGTTTTCAGGTAACTGAGCACCTCATGATCAGTGATGATTTTAAATTTGAACCCAAGGAGCTTGTCCTCCCATTTTAACAAGGCTTCGATTATTGTGAGAGTTTTGCGCTCAAATGTCCTATAGTTCTGTTGAGCATCGCTCAACTTTTTGGACATAAACCCTGCTGGGCGACATGTCTTCCAATCGGGCCCTTGCCCATATAGTGCACCAACCCCGTAAAGGAAAGTGTCACATACGAGCCAGATCGGCTCATCCTTTCTTGGGTTGATCGGTTTCAAGATTAGGTACTTGCATGTCAGGTCCTTGATCATTTGAAAACATCGATCATGGATTTCTCTCCACCTAAAGGGATGTCCATTCCTCTGGATTCCCGTTAGTGGCGTAGTATATGCCAATATGTCTGGCATGAATTGTGCCAGATATTCCACTAATCCTACAAATTGTTGGATTTCATTCAAGGACTTTGGAGTCCTCCAACTTCTGATCCAAGACATTTTGTCTCTATCAGTGTGAATGCCTTTTTTGTCAATGATATGACCCAAACAGTTGAGCTTATCGGCATATAGATCGCACTTCTCCTGCTCAAGGAAGAAGTTGGTCTTTTCGAGTATTTCGAAAACAATTCAGAGGTGTCATTTGTGGTCCTCCAGTGTGTCGCTGTAGACGAATATATTGTCCAGGTAGACGTATACAAAACATCCAATGTGATCTCCAAAGATCACTGTCATTAGATGTTGAAACGTTGCGGGGGCATTACAGTCCCCTTGTTGCATGACCTAACTAATGAAGGTCCTGTAAATCATAGCGAAGGCCATCTTCCAGACATCCTTCATTTCAATCTGGACCTGTTCATATGCATTCGAAAGGTCTATTTTTGAGTGATATTTCGCTCTGGCCACATCCATACGGATTTGGTCCTGATCTGGGAAGGGGGTCATATCTTTGACTGTGTTGTCATTTCTCTTGCAGCAGTTGATGACTGTCCACAATTTTCCACTCTTCTTTGGGATGCAAAGCATTGGTATGCTCTTCATTACCCACCAGCCTGCATCTGTGTACAGTCGGATTTTGTCTGACAATTGTTGCTTTAGTGCGTCAGTGCACTGTGGAAGGTGATAAGTGTAATGCTTGCCTTCATCAATCAGTGGGATTTGGTGATTAACCTCCCACAATGGAGGAAGTCTTTTGACCATTCCTCCGAGTCGATATTTGTACTCTTGGAACCATTGGTTCCATAGTCAGGGTATGTCAATCTCCGTCAATATTTTTTCTTTTGTTTTAATTGCAGCTAGATGCTGCTTCGACGATTTACTCATCTTTTTCCTCATGCCTTCCTCCCCCTTAGAGCCCTCACGAGGTCTTTTCGACAATGCAGGGCTTGGGAGTCAGCATAATTGTTGAGGATGGGCCATCAGATGTCGTGAACGACTCTCTGGTGGTACCTCCCTCAACAAGGCGATCTTATGTTCACCGACGTGGATTGATCTATCGGTGAAATCAAGAACAGCTTTGCATTCACATGGGAAAGGTATCCCGAGGATACAATCGTAGCGATCAATATTGGCTACATTGAAATAAATGTCAGAAGCTTTGCTTCCAATTTCAATATGGGATTTACTCCCATGTGTGATCTTTGATTAGCTGCCAATGCAACCTAGTTGCAATGTGAGCTGTTGCTCAAGGGGAAATATGTTCATCCTGTGACCTTTGCGAAGGCAGGGCTCACAAAATTACCGGTGCTACCAGTGTTGATCATAATGAACACTTTACATCCATTGATGTTACCTGCAATGGTCACGCAATTGTGCAATTCTGGTACTACTCGAGGGCGGGATTCGTTTGTGGATGTATCCACCTTTTTTGTATGCAATGCATACTGGAAAGCACGGCTTTCATTAGTGCTGTCCTTGGCCCCAGTGGTGTGAATCGCAGCCATCTCGATGACTGGGTGGTCCTCCAGACTTTTATACTTGATGGAAATCTTCCCAGTGGTGTACTTACCACTATGTCATCACTGAAGACAACAATTTCGCTCTTCGGGAGGGTTGCAAAAAGGATATTGTCGACCAACATTAAATCCCTTATTGCCCCCTTCCAAAGTTCTTCGGAGAACTCATTCTGATTCATGATATGAGCATGCTCACTGGCGCTCTCGAAGGCCCTTTTTATCGCTTTTGTAGTCCCTACTACGCATGTAGCCAGTTTGTGCAATGCACTATGGACATGGTCTATGTTCAGCCCATATCCTTCAATCTGTGCTCATTTGTTGTCATCCCATCCCTGATCATATTCGCGTTTGGCGAACTGATCTGTATGTTGCAATGCAACATGCAAGAATGGGATTCCATTGATCACATGATCAGAGATATGCGCTACCTGATTGTTACAGGCTGTGCACAAATCTCCTTCGTGTATAGCATCATATAGTGGAGACCACGTCCACTTTAGATCTTCATTATTTGTTTGGAGGGTCATACCCTCCATGGACATCTCTATGTCTAGCTCATCTTTGTCAGTTGGATCATTTTCGGATCAGGGTCAACTTTCAATCAACCCTTCTCTGTTGACCCAAATGGTCCCTAGTCAAGTTTGCAACTCGATGTCTTGGTTTCCGATATGGAGACTGATGTGCTTCTCCTTTTGGTCTCTAAGGTTCTGGATGAGACCATGGTCTTGACTAGGAGGTTCAGCCTCTCCTTTTCCGTCTTTCTTAATTGATGTGCCATTAAATGGCAAGCTGCATGCAGACACCTATCTGCCGAGCCAGCTGGCTCTTCTCGCGACCTTGGATCAAGGTCGCAACCCCACTGGAATTCTTTTTCTGCAAAGAATTCTGGCGTCATTATTGCCATTTCCAAGGTCGCATTTCATAGGTCTTGGCCTACATGTTGTACCCGATGATTACATTTGTCGCAGGGTGCTTTGTGTAGTGTGCCATAAGTGCACGGCCATTCACAGTCATTTTGATTGGGCTGTGAAGATCTCGGTTCTTCTAATTCCGGGTGATCATCTCCTTCGTGCATCATTGCACACCGAACAACTCGTTCATCTTCTGAGGAACTTGCATCCCCATACATTGCGCCCAAATGTGTGACAGGCTCGTCATCGTCATTGACTTCATACTTGTCTTCGACGTACTCAAGAGGTCCTTTACCCTCGCTGAGTTCTTCAGAGGATGTCTCATCCTTGTTCTCCTCAGGGGTGTTGCCCCCTTCTGGCTCTTCATCATTGGAGGCTGGTTGTTTAATTTCCTCCTGAGGATTCAATCCTCCTTGATCGTCTTGCACTTTGACTGTGAAGAGATGTCATTTCGCCATTGGGTGATATCCACCCACCTTTTCTAGGCATTCATTAGCCATATGCCCTTCCTTGTTGCATTTGAAACATCAAATGCCTGGGAGGAATTTTTGGGGTTGTTTCCCCTTATCGGGGACATGGCCCTGTTGTTCCTTCCTTTGAAAGGTATTTCCTCCAGGCAGAGGATGATGCTCTCCTTTCCAGTCGTTTCATGGGCCATAGCCCTGAAATTTTGAATGACAGTGATAAAGGGTATTACCCTTCCTAAAATACTGGGGTTTATCCCCCCTCATCATTGTGGGTCCTTCTCGACCCTTCTTATTTTGTTGATGATGTTCCCCCTGGAATTGGGAGGATTTCCCTCCAGGGTTGAGACTCAACTTGGTTAGAAGGTTTAACACCTTCTGTGCAGTTTCCATCTGTTGCACTTCATTGAGGATTTCCTCAATTGTCAAGTGCTCAGCGGATATTCCACATGCCTCAAATATTGTTTTGATAATTGAGTGGGGGAGCCCACGTATAAACTTCCGTTTGAATGAGTAATCATCCGGAGGTTGTACCATCTGGTATATACAATCTCTTAAGTCATTATAGAAGGTGAGGGCTCCCTTCTCATGATCGAACCTAGTCCAATTGTATTGATCAGTGGTGTTTTGTGTGGACGCCTCGTGGACAAAACACTTGAATAGTCCGCAGATCAGGTCTTCAAAAGACCAATATAATGTTCTACGGTCTGGAGATTCAATCTCCTGGTTATACCACTCGGAGGCTATTCCCTCCAAAAACAGTCCGGTATAGAGGACTCAGTCATCATCCTGGTTTGGTCCAAGTGACTTTGAACATACGATAGTACTTGAGTAACTGGCTGACCCAGTCATCAAATTTTTTGAGGTCATCTTGACCTCCGTATTTTCCGGGCTTTGGCGGATTCATTGCTTTTATTTCCGGTCCTACTGGACCCATTGGCAGGCTGACCTGTTCGTCTATATGGTGCATGTATTTCAGTTGCATGTGATTCCGATAGCGATTATTTCTGGGGGCATATCCCCTTACATAGTTCCTTTGTGGGACATTACCCGCAGGTTGTCCAGCGACATTTCCGCCAATGTTTCTTCCATGAATCAGAGGTATGTTCGGTTGGGCGTGTGGCCGGACATTTGGACAGACTTCTGGTTGAGCATTCAACTCGTCCTCATCCTTGATCTCATCATCGGAATCCCCATTGTCATCAGGATCATCTCCTGAAGGACCTCTTCCTGGAGGACCTCCACCCGGAGGACCATTTCCTCCTGATCCTGATCCTCTTTGTCATATACTGTACATGGATTCTAACAGGGATATTCCTCCCCATCGCCTCTTCCCTGTCTCTGCCCATCTGGTGTAGGGCAGCGGGTCTGCGGTCGGATCCGTATAAATGATGGAGTATGTCCAAGTTCCATCTGGACAAGTAGGCCGGATGATTTGGCATATTGGGGGCTAACCCCCTTTGACCACAGTCTTCGTCTCTACTCGCAGAGGAACCTACTTCCTCACTTTTGCGTTTGATTGGCATCTCAGTCTCCGAGCTCTTTGCTCTATTAGTTAATTTGTCATTGGTCTCCCTTGCCAGGGCAGCCTTTAGACATTTGATTTTTGTGCCTGATGGAATCCGGGGTTTACTCCATGATTGTGGAACTCTTTGGGCCCTCGCCCATAGTCGATCCACTGGCATTGGATCCCCTCAAGATAATCACTTATCATTGTGAGGGCAATTTGAGGATCCAATGGAGTCTCGGGTCTCCGGAATGAAGGCATTATGCCTTCAGTGTATACCTGAGCAAGAGGGCTTTCCTCCCTTGGATCCGGTTCAGGATCAATAGTGATCCTGGTCAGCTTGATTTCAGAACGCTGAGGGGTCAATGGACTCATCATGTTCCCATACTCGCTCAGTGTGTCCTTCATTATTCTTTCTAGTCGGCTTGCCGATGGAGGAGTCTGGAATTCTCCAGGCATTGGGGCTGAGGACTTGGGCTGTTTGCCCTTGTGCTCAGTCTTGCTTAGAGCTGCAGCTCCTTTTTCGACTGTTTCAATAATTTCTTGTTTTTGGGGGGGTCTTTTGGAGGTTGTCGACTACTGCCTCCCAGAGGCAGATTGTCATCTCCTCCAGGCGGATTTCCCGCCGTGTTACACATTTGGCTGCGCGTTACCATATGACTCATTGTCGAATTGAAGTGAACACACTTCAAAAAATTGTAAAGGGGTGTTACCTTACTTCAAGCACCTTTTGCTCACACAGGTGAAGTGAACTGCTATGAGATTCGCCAGATGAGACATACTAGGTACAAGTGTAAGTAAGATAAGGGCCATCGTCAAGACGGCTCTCTTTTTTAATACTAACTATGATGCATGTGATATCTTGTATCACATGCGCCCATTACGACACCACAAAAGACCATTACCATAACAGGGCTGCTTGCCCCTAACACTCTCACAGATGTCGCATTTGGGTTTCCCCTTGAAACAACAATCTGTGGTCACGTGATTGTTGCACTTGCAGATACTGCAGCACTTTTTCAGTTTCTTGCTGCCAGAGGTGGAGAATGTAGATCCATTCCCATTACCTTTCCTCTGAAAGGAGGGAGATAAGTTGGTTAACTGTAAGGGTCTTTGTTGAGTCAGACTGTTCCACCGAGCTGCAGAAGCCGAGATATGAAGCTGTGAATGGTTCCCAAGAGGGAGGAAGTGTTACAAATGCTACAAGACTCTACCATTTTTCCCCTATTTTTCCCTATTTTTCCTGAGT
>MU130826.1:18113-85082 GCA_015039435.1 Imleria badia
CTCTTGCAAATAGCTCGTACTCGCAGTGAGTACTGGTTGTTTCAGGAAGTGAGTTGAGAAGGATGGATTTGAACTCAGTATCAGGGACATGGTCCTCAGGCTTAGCTGAGAGCTTTTGACAAACAAGATGCATCTGGTAAAGGTGCTCCAGGATGTCCATGTCCATCAGCAAATCATGAATCTGTTGTACAGGCCTGTACATAAAATCATGACTCACTTGTTATGCATGCATAGGGCATCACAGGCCCTCACAGATCATCACAGGGCATTACAGAACCATAAATGAGCAACTTTTTTTTTTGGTCCTGTAGCGCCTGTACAGGCCTGCTGTACAGGGGTGCACAGATAGGGACCTCTCTGTAGCTATCTCATGAATTTGCTGATGTCCTCGGTAGCCTGCATATTGTAGAGGGATTTCTGTATGTACTGACCAGATAGCACTGTAGAAGGCTGATGGATGGTGTAAAGTGCTTGCCACATTTCAGCAGAAGTGGTGCATGGCTGAATATGGACAACCCAATCGTTGGTGATGGTTGTGGATATCAGTTCACAAGCAATAAGCACCACTCTTTAGCAGCAGCAGGATCTTGAGGCTTCAAGAACGTCCCAGCAACGATGTCAAAAACTTCCTTGCATTCGAAAATGAGTTCCATGCGGAAACTCCAGGCATGCCAATTTCCAACATGGAGCTTTTCGATTTTCTGTGCGGGCGCAGCAATCAGGGCAGTGGTGGCTGACTAAGCCTGGGAAGATGTGTTTGCAGTGTTTGTAGAGGTGGATGGCTGTTGTAGTATAGAGCCAAATGGGGGCAGTACAATGCCACCACTGGATGGCCCAGGGGCAGACATAGGGGGGCAATGGCAATGGTGTCAATGATGACAAAGATATGTCTCGGCGTCTGTTTCAGGGTCAGAGCACAGGGCTCATAACCTGTTGCAGGATGAGCCTGAGTGAGAGTGAGAGGTGAGGCATAGACTCAGAAATCAGACGAGAGGAGCCCTTGTGAGGGCGAGAGGCAATGATAGATAAGTATCTACCCCTAGCTAGATCTCATTCTATATACTCTAGCTACTGAATGGCTCATGTAAGCCAATTGATTAGGCATTGAGCTTAAGGAGCAATACATTGCCCTCACATGCCACACTTGGCTTGCTATTGGACAGCCTCACATTCCAACACAGAGGACACATTTGAGGCATGGAGGACCTCTGAAGCAAAGGGGATATGTTTTGTTTTTGCCTCGCCATGATGGACACATAGAGTTCCCATGTGGCAAGCAATTGGAAGCCAGGTCATCCTGTGATACTGAGTTCTTGTATGAGGGTTTTGAGCATTGCATTAAGAGAGAGATGATTTACAGTGCTACGCGTGATATTATTTGGTCGTCATCCAGGCCACAGGGAGACGAGGGTCAGCTGGGTCGAAAATGGGGAAAGGGGTCGACTAGAATCCTCGTCCCCGCCCACGGCCAGGTCTGCCCCGACCGCGTCCCCGCTCGATCCCCCTTCCACGACCCCGCCCACGATCCTCCTTTTTTCTTCCCTTGGGTTTTGGCGCATCGTCTACGAGCAGCGTGTCCAGGGGCAGTGCGTCAGGGAGAATAAAGTAACGAATGTTGTTTCCACGGATGGAGAGAGAATCGAGCGAAACAGGATCGCGATTGCGTGTCGTCATTTTTACGGTTTTGATATATGTATTCATTTGCATGTCGACGCCTATCACAGGTTAGCATGGCGTATGCGGACGCAACGACGGCAATAAGCGCACCAGTAATGGTACCGTGGACGACGGATCCATTCTTGAGCTCGATGGACACAGTCTCGTTGTTTAATTTCATCAGGAACCTGATGAAATAAATCAAACCACGATTGACAACGCGCGAGGAGATAGTTACCTGACGAGCTTCATGATGGCGATGGTCGAGCGATACGCATGCGACGACTGCCATTCATGGTTGTGTTGATAATTGTTTGGCGTCATGTAGGCATACTGTAGATGACGAAGCAACGGGTCATCCCTCTTGATCTACAACCGCCATGAGCCTCCGTCAGGACGTCCTCAGGTCGCTGACACTCACAGAACTTGCAATAGAGCGCAAGCAAGTCATATCTACCCGCCATTCCGACGAGGATTCTGACGAGGAGCTTATTTACGTCGTGAGTGTCAGTGATGATTCTCATTTGATGTATTCTTCATTATCGCACAAGACATCTGCTCCCGGGACACCCGCTCGGTCCCGTGCACCATCACGACCCAGTTCCAGACCGAGTTCGCCCACTCGGCGAGCAAATCCGCGGAGTGCTCTGAGCTCCACTCTGACATCCAAGCCTCCCTCATCAGATCCATTGAAGGCCTTTCCCACTCAAATATCGCAACGTATATTCCGGTGGCTCTCAATCTCTGATCTTGCTTCATGCTCCAGAGTCTCACGGAAATGGAACAAGAGTCAGACACTCAATTATGGTGGGTGGCATTGTGTGTTCGCTCAGCGGGCACCGGTGCTGACATGGAGCAAGTATGGTTTCAACACTACCGGAAAGAGTATTTCCACGACGAGAGCCTGCCTTCGGGCAAGTGGACTAGAAGGGAGTCGAAACAGAATTGGGTATGGACGCTTGTGTACTGCATACGCGTTGTCTGACCCTCTTGTAGCGTTCAACGTTTCTATCAACAAGTGCGAACAACTCGACGCCTTCAAGCCCGTTAGAACGGTCTTCGCCCTCTCGCTCAGGGTATCAGACACCCAAGGAAATCAACGAGGAGAGGTGGAGAACAGAAGAGCAGACCCGCCCAGGCAAAGTTGAAATGCGAGGAATGTACAAGGAACTGGGTGGTCGCAAGTCACGCAACAAGACGAAGCTGGGCAGTACTGGGGGGTATAGAGATAAGACTGGTTGGGCTGACCACGTAGAAGAATGATGGATATAATATCGGCGCATAGACAACGGTACATGATCTCATATCTTACACTAAGGGTGCGCCTGCAGCAAAGCGTTTGAGCACAGCGGCGTCACGCCTCTCTTCTTGTTCCTTGGTCGATACTACGATGCTCTAGATGGGTTTACGAGGAGAAAGATGCTTGACATACCAGCTAGAGCTTGAAGTCAGCCTCCACTACCCGTATCTGTTCAAACGGCTTCCTCTTGTCGACTGCCTGGGCATTTCGATTTCGGCGATGGACTCACGCGGCTTTGAGAAAGTCTTCGGCTGAGATCTCATATACCTGGCTATGAGGAGTCTGAGGACAAGAGGCGACATTGTAACCATCCCATCACGTGCTAGCTGCAACTTTGTCTACGGCAGTGATGTGTGGAAGATATGCGCTGGGCCTTCAGGTGAATCGGACCAGCCCACCTTGGGTTGAACCGTTTTTCATACTGATGATATTTAGCGTGCCCAGATTCGCGGGTTACCTGGCTACCCTCACCTCGCAGTAGGTGAATGGATCGGCGAGAACGATTTCGTGGTTCGTGTCATTCTCCCTCTTGGACGAGACGTTGCATGACTTCCACGCTCGACGAAACAGCCTCGTTACAACATTGCTCCGAACACGAACGCTCCGGTCATCAGACAATATAGTAGTGCAGGCCCCGTGACGACGCACCCTCAGGCCGAGTCGGACTCCAAGGACTCTGCCTCCACTTCGCTTGTCATGCAAACCATGCGCTGGGGGATTCATTATGGCAAACAAGCCTCCAAGGGCAATCAAGCGATAAATGCTCGCTGCGAAAATATCACGGAAGGCATGGGCATGTGGAACAAATTCCGCGGCAAGAATCGCTGCATCGTCGTCTGCCAAGGGTATCGTCCTCCCTTTCTACCACCACACAACATGACGGGTGCCAAGCGCAGGTACTATGAATGGCAGACCAAAGGCAAGGACAAGCTCCCGCACTTTACCAAGCACCCTGACGGCAAAGTGATGCTCATGGCCGGTCTGTATGAAGAAACCGTTGATAAAAGTATCACTCTTCTCTGCTTTAGTTTTGCTCTAGAAACACTACCCCTGTTCCAGGTCAGTCACAGCCAACGTACACTTTCGCAATTGTCACTACCAACGCAAGCAAAGCGTTGAGCTGGTTACATGACCGACAGCCAGTCATCCTCTCCACCGCGGATGAGATCAACCGATGGTTAGACACCTCGTCACAGACATGGTCTTCAGATCTCGCTCGTTTGCTTCACCCTTGGGAAGACACCACAGCCCCGCTCCAATGGTAGGCGCCCCGACGCCGACCTTTCATTGGTCACTATGTTACTCACTACACTTTAGTTATCAAGTCCCAAAGGAAATTGGCAAAGTTGGGACAGAGTCTGCCAAATTCATCGAGCCTGTTGCCGACCGCAAAGATGGTATCATGGCCATGTTCGCCAAGCAGAGATCGAAACAGGTCGAGTCTTCGGCGAAACGCAAACGTAGTCCCACACCAGCTCCCTTGCCGTCTACCCCCGAGACAGCCAAGACAGAGGAGCACGAAGAGAAAAAAGTGAAACTGGAGTGACGTGCACGTCGAATGAATTGCCAATTTCCCAGTTCTCTCGATTGGATGACAAGCCCAAAACACACCACGTTGCTGTAATGTATTGTACTATTATCTGCCGACACACGTCTCTACAATGGCATCTAAATATCTTGAGAGGCACTTTGCCGTGTCAATCATCAAACAATCGGTGTTATTGCGCAAACTTCAACTTGTGTTGCTCCTGTCCTCAAAATCTGAGCCCCGGACCTTGAGTTCTGCATGGCCCATCATTTCCAGCTTCTTATCAAAGTTGCAATGACGATAGCCTGAAATGATACGTTCCAACAAATCAGAAGTGGAGACGCCTGGTGTGCGACGGGTCGGGAGAAACTGGCCTAGATGTGACGTCTATCAGCTCAATCATCGCCAGCACTGGAAACAGTGACTTACCCCTTTGCTTTACGAACGCATAGACATCTTCATGACCCTCGGCGACATAGGGCACCTCGTCATGTGCGACGTAATCGATCTTCCATTTGTCAAGAAACGCGGCATCTAGGATCCAGGGGCAGTCTGGAATGACCTCGTCGACCCAGCGACAATGTCGAACGGCTTCGCACCTAAACGACGTGAGTGATACGAGGCCAATTTAAGGAACCACCGACCGTTCTTGGTGGGTCAAGACGCAGCGAGCCTTGTATGCAGCGACATCTTCGTCAGTATTCACGCCAACGAGGAGATATACTTTTGGAAAAGAAAGCTTTGCTTGTCGAAGTTGCAACGCATGGCTAGTGCACGAGTCAGGCACAGACGCTGGCCGAGTGGGATTGACTCGCACCCAAAGTGGAAGAGATCGTATACCCCTGACACGTATCTCAGTGCCAAATGGAGAGTGATTGCGAGTTGCCTTACCGTCGGCGAAAATGCGCACTGGTCTGTCAGTGGGCGGTGGATTGATGCGATACGACCGACCGGGCTCTCCGTTGATCGCACTCTGGACGAAGGCCAGTATGTCTTCGGGGGTGAGCGCAACGGGATTGCAGACGGGGTACTTTGGGGGTTGCAGAATCAAAACCTGCTGCGCAATCGGTGGCGGGGTCGCGTGTCGAGAAGTGGAGGGAGAGGGGACGTTATCCTCGATCTGTGATGTCAGGGTCGAATTCGAGGAGGCGTGGTGGTACAGGAACCCCTTGGAAGCCTGATGCTGACCGGTGCCTGCAGTCATGCTGGATTCGACGTCGCCGTCATAAGTTTGAGAATCGGCGCCGTCGTCGGAAAGCATGCTGGATGCGAGCTGATGCCTGGCGCGGGAGGACAGCTTGGATGTGTGCGGGGCACGGTTTGCACGGAGAGAGACCGGGAGCGAGACGGCTGAACCGCCGTCGTCTGTGAGAGGGTCGTTGTCCTCTTCCGAGCTGAAAAAGGGTGAGCAAGAGGGGACTTGAGATAAGAAAAGGCGACTTGCGCATCGTAGGTGGGGGAGTCGACGGGATGTGGATACTTGCCAAAGGAGCGCTTCGAGTGCAGCGTCTTCTTGTGGTGATGCAGCAGTTCCGCTGGGGGCTCCATGATGGCAGTGGAAGACTAATACTTCCTTTCAGGGAACGTCACTGCAATGGCCGACTCGAAACAGCCAGCGAGCCCACATCGCTCCCGTTTTAAACCTCTTGTCGCCTCTCTGCTCGGGTTCGCTGCGTTCCTGGCGGTAACCCGTGCTCCTCCTTTGCAAGACTATGCCCTCTGCTCGCCGGGTGGCAAAATATACACAGTGGACACTGCCCATCCCACCGTCGAGTGCATCGTCGTGAGCAACACCACCATTGCAGACCTCGGTGACCTCGGTGCGTCGTCTCCGTTCACGTTCCTCTGCTCCCTGACAGCACGCAGTGGACATCAAAGCGCGCTGGCGCACGCGCCATCATACCAGTAATCTCGTCAACTTTCAGATACCATGGCCACTCGACTTTTGGCAGCCCTCACTACCCGTTTCGTTCGTGGACCACGACAGCATCGTTGTGCCGGGCCTAACAGGTAGGACCATTGGCGTACCAGTCTGAGCGCGACGCTGACCCTTGACAGACGCCCACGCCCACGTGTTGCTATACGGTGCTGCGATGAACCTTGACCTTGCCGGCTGCAACTCGAAGCAAGGTATTTCTTACGTTTCTGGTGCTCCGTGACCCAGGCTCACCGGGCACAGAGGTCTTGCAGCGAGTCGTTCACCATGTCAAGTCACACCCCGACATCCTGGCCGATCCTTCCCTCTGGATCACGGGTATGGGATGGGACCAAAATTTGTGGCCAGACCTCCAGTATCCAACCGCAGTCTGTAACTTTCATCTTAACCGCATTTGCTTATTCAACGATTACAGGACGATTTCGACTCGGAATCTCTACTTAGGGGTCGTCGCATCTACCTAGCCCGCGTCGACGGTCATGCATCATGGGCTTCCAACCGAGTGTTGCAGTTGATGGGCGAGCTGCCGAACGAGGTGGACGGCGGGTTGATCATCCGTGACTCGTCTGGAAAACCTACCGGTAAAACCCTTCACCAGTTAGTCAATTTACGCGACTCATGGAATCCAGGCATTTTCGTGGACAATGCAATGTCCATCGTTCCAGTTCCACTCCCGACGAAAGCCCAGTTGCGCGACTACTTTGACAGAGCCGTGAGGGACGCGCATGCAGTGGGCTTGACATCTATCCACGATGCAGAGACAGAACCCCATATGATCGAATTTTATCAGGAGTATGTTCTTGGATTGTTCACACCGACATGCACTGATTTCTGCCAAGATACGCCTCAACTCGGAAACTTCCCGTACGTGCATTGTTCGCCCGAGTTCGTATATGCTAGAATCCCCCTAGCTCCGTCTCTACCTCATGGGCAACATGAAGTCCGATGAATATTGGGGTAAAAACATAACTCGACTCGTTGACTATGGGATCGCAGAGCGCCTCAATCTTCGAAGCATCAAACTCATCACAGATGGTTTGTCTGGCCGAGCATCTTGCAGATTCAGGCGACTGACACCCTTCAAGGCGCACTTGGCTCCTTTGGCGCAGCCCTCTTAGAACCGGTTCGTACCGTACCTGATCCTAGAACTGAATTGTGATGCAATGCAGTACTCGGACAACCCATCTACCAACGGACTCATGCTCGTACAACCACAAGCATTGTCAGCCTTTGTGAAACAATTCTGGAAGGACGGTTGGCAAGTGGTATGTACTCGATGCGTCGCGTCTTCGATGACCCAACGACTTGCATAGAACATCCACTGCATCGGTGACCGTGCCAACCACGTTGTGCTTGACATCTTTGAAGACATCCTATCGAATTCGGAATTTGGAAGTGCGACTGAACGACGTCCGCGCATCGAACATGCGCAAATTATGACCCTTGACGACCTAGAGCGCGCTGGGCGGCTTCAAGGCGTGTCTTGGTTTTTCTTGCTCGTAATTTGTAGACTGAAGTACATGCAGTGATACCCAGTGTCCAGCCCACGCATGCGTAAGTACCTCACATGGTTCAGCCTTTGCAGATTGATACAATCTCTAAGATAGAACGAGCGATATGTGGTATGCAGAACGACGTCTGGTAAGATGCCCATCCCGCCGAGTTCCCGTTTTTCTGAATAAACTCTGCAGGGCCCAGCAAGAATCAAAGGCGCGTACGCATATCAGACGATGATCCAGTGCGTTTGTTATTTTTACAGTTCATGCTGATCTTGATATCATCTACCCCAGAACGTCCAGCACAGGGATTCTACCTCTCGGTTCCGACTTTCCTGTTGAAGGCATCAACCCTCTGTTGGGATTCTACGCTGCCGTATCGCGTCTCTCCCCTTCCGGAGACTCGCCCCATGGATCACAAGGATGGTACGGCCTCGTATATGGTCATTGACGGGCTCATTAATTCGTTCCAGGTACCCATCAGAGCGTCTGACACGGACACAGGCACTGAAAGGAATGACCCTGGATGCTGCCTACGCCGCGTTTGCAGAGGACAAACTAGGCTCGCTCTCGATAGGCAAAAAGGCAGACTTTGTGGTTCTCGATCGGGACATCATGACCGTGCCAGTATCTGAAATCCTGGCGACCAAGGTCAAGGCGACAGTCATAGATGGCGAGGTGGTGTATGGCAATCTGTGATACCCAGGTGATTCCCCGTGTTTATTTCCAATTGTCACATACCCCAGTTCCTTGTCGCGGATTCACATCGTCGTGTTTTGCGTCATCAGCAGCTAAAGACTATGATATGCAAATGGGTATAGCTACATGCTAAACTGCGCTCTCAAGTCCGGCCTTGCTCACCCTCCGCATGGGTTGAAGTGTGTTTTCATTGACCGGCGCCCTACGCATGTGTCGATACCGTCCTTCTTTATCCTTGATCTCCATGTCCTGACCCATGGCGACTTCCCCCGCATCGTCTGGGTCTTGCACGATAAACATGGGAGGCAGACTCTCGCGCACATGGCCCGGTCTTCGACTCTGCGCGGCATACCCATAGTTGGTTTGTGGGTCTCCTCCGCTGTCTCCCTGCCCTGGGTTGACGGGCACCACGCCGACGGATTTCCCACCGAGTTCTTGCTCCTCAAATGTCATCAGTTCCGAGACGAAGCCGATGTTGGGAGAGATGCCCTTGCGGCGCTCGAGGACAAAGGCATAGGCACGCGAGAGGGTCCAGTGATTCGCGTGAATGAGGTAGGCCATCACGGCGGTCACCGAGCGCGACTTGCCCACTTTGCAATGCACGTAGGTGCTCGCTCCAAACAGACTTGCCTCGTCTTTGCAAAAAGAGACACGCACGGAGCGAGCGGGGATGATTAAATGCACGATTCCAACTTCAATAGGGAAAAAAGGTGTAGAGAAGGACGCCCTACCTAGTATCTCACAAGCTTCTTTGAGTCCCCTGGTGATTTGGTCCTCTTCGACCGTATCCCGCATTGGAATCTTGATATACCGCTCGAAATTCTCTCTGAGATTGAGCCCATGATTGTCGTCACACTCTGCAGCAATATTCAGTATCCGCTTTATCCCCAGGGACTTGAGTTCCTGCACGTGCTCTGGTAGGGTTAGCTCCGGGCCGAGATACAAGAAATTTGGAAGGATCATGGAGACGGTGAACGTTGGGATCTCGGCCTCTGTGGTGGCTGTCTGGAGGCCATCTGGGCGTGCGGTGCTCGGTGACGGCGTGGGACGGGGTGCACACAGGGGCGTGTCTGGTGTGCGGGGCGGTGTTGGACGGGCGAAGCTGGGAGAGGGTGGTGGGAGGAACTCGGCTGGGCTGGTTGTCCAGCGCGGCGATGGTACGGGGGGCGTGTGATTCGAGTGTAGGAGATTAAGGTGGGAAGGGGACTGTGGAGGAAGGTAGAGCGTGTTGCCGATAGGACTCCTTGCGAATTGTGAGGGGGTAATGGGGAGTGTGGCGGAGCGCGTGGGGACAGTGCGGATCTGGAGACGGGGAAGAGAGAGTTGTTGTTCGCCGCCACCGTTTGTGATGATGCGGGTGAGGTTTGGCACGCTCGGACGTCGCGGGGGAGCGGGACGACGGAAGGAGAGCTGGGAGGGGGGAGGGGAACCGTTAGTGTCGTTTGGGTGATCCGAGGATGCGGAGGGCATGATGGGCAATGGTGACGGCATGGGCTGATCGATTTCGAAATGGGATTGGGTTGGGGCGGAGGTGTTAAGGTGGAAGAGCCCGCTGCTCTTTGCGCTGCGCAACGGGGGTTCAGGGTCGTCAGGATCTGGCGGATGGAGTGTTTGTGTTACGAGGTGGTTCCGAAGAGCCGGATGGGATTGTGCGGCTGCTATGCCGCCGCGCAGGTAGTGCACGCGATCCTGGCCGAGGAGAGAGGAAATGACGGGGAGGAGAGCCCACGCGGTGACCTGGAGATTGTCGATGTCGGAGTCGTCTGTTTCCTCGCCGTGCACGATGACGAGGTCGCCGTCCCAGGAGGGAGAGGAGGAGAGGGCGTCCCAGCGGTGCTTGTCGCTGTCTGACGTGATGAACTGGCGGAGTGCGGCGAGGGACTGGAAACCGCTGCCTGGTTTGCGACAGCGCTTGAGGATGAGGGAGGGGATGGCGATGTTGACGCTGTCGAGGATGTGGGCGGCGTTGTAGACGGCGAGGGGGCGGGTGTCGACGACGACGGGGTGTTTTGGCGCGGCGATGCGGTCTGCGAGGAGGTCGGGTGGCCAGGCATGGGCGGGGAGAGGCGGCGGCGGGATCTTTGGGAGTGCGGAGAAGGAGCGTATCGGGCGGAGACGGAGGTTGTTCTGCACGCTGGCGCGGAGTTTAGCGAGGTCGGCGAGTGCACGTGCGATGTCGTCTGGCTCGGTGCCGTCGATTGCAAATGGGGCGCCGAGGTCGTCGTCGTCGTCGTGCATGGTGGTGGTGGAGAGCGGAGAATGGGGGGGTTACCAAGGGGGGGTCGTGTGATAAATTGAAACTCCACTCGCTCACTCACTCGCGCGTCGTTGCCCTGTTTTGATAGCCATTGACCATGTCCCAGTACAAGTCCTCCGCCTTTCGTTCCCAGCACCAGACTGACCGCCCTGCCGGCGAGTCCAAGTTCCGTTCGCAAGTACACCAGCTTCAGGAATTCTTTCCCGACTTCTCCGCCGAAGGCTCGTCCTTGTCCTCCTCCTCGTCCCGCTCCTCACAACTCTCTCCACAGACCTCCAGTCCCTCCTCGTCGAGGTCGGCGGCGACGTCCAGCTCGCAGCACAGAGAATCAGCGAAGGTCTTCTTTCCTCGCCTTTTTCTCCGTCGCCCTCTCACAGCCCATCCCAGGTTATGCACAACAGTGGGGCTCCGTGAAAAGTAAAAAAGATAAAAAACCTCCCACCCCCTCCCATCCATCCTCAAAGGATCATGGTGCCTCGCGCGATCGCACCGAATCGCGCGGCGGACGCGGCGGTCGTGGTGGTCGGGGTGGTCCACCAAGAGGTGCCCGCGGGCGCGGCTCAGCACGACCTGCGCCTGGGGTCAACGGCCATGGCTCGCGCCCCTCATATCCCGGCAAGACATCCTCCCCCGCCCCGGATTTCGCGGACAAGCAACCCAGCGACTATTCCTATCCCGCCCAACCCGACAAGCCCGACTCGCCAAATGGTGCACCCCACGACTCTCCCTCCGATCCAAATCACACCCTCGAGCTTCCTGTGCCAGATACCTCCCTCCTTTCTCAGTCTTCGTCGACCCCCTCCTCGTGGGGTGGCGGCTCTTGGGGTGCACAAGACCACTCCTCATTTGCACCTACCACTTCATCCCAACCGATATCGGCTCCCGAAAGACCCACGAAGCTGCCAGCAACATCGAAACTCTCTTGGGCTCAAATTGCACGGTCTGAAGCTCCCTTTCTTGTCTACTCGTACACCTTCCTTATCCATTTCTCACAGACCGCAAGAAAAACCTGCTGTTGCACCACCTCCAGTAGCTCCTCGCGTCCCTCCACCGCCTTCAGTATCGGAATCAGTGGATCCCGCACCGGCAACATTCGCCAATGGCGATTCGGACCCAATAGGCGACGGTTGGGAAGATCCAATAACCGTACAACCTCCTACGTGGGACGATGAGCCACAGGTCAAACCTCCTCCCGAAGACGCTTGGTGCTCTCCGGTGCAGACTCAACAAGATATCCAAGATGAAACTCCCGCCGATCTGCCTGAAGAGGAACCTGTTCCTGAGATCCCTTCACCCGTGCCTTCTGAACCAGTCCCAGCTCCTCAGCAACTAGCAGAAGAGCCGGTTTCTGCCCCAACACCATCAAAGTCACCGGTGTCTATCCCTCCACGATCGTCTGCTGCTTCACACCGTAGTACCAACAAGTACAAAGCCACCGATCAGGCTGTCGTCATGCCCACCTCTGGTTTCAACCTGGGACTCGAGAAAGTTGGCATGCAGTTCGGTAGTTTGAGCCTCGGTGGTGATGTCGTTGAGCCGTCCCCGTGAGTCATCGTGATCTTGTCTCAAGGCTTGGCTGATTGGTATCGGCAGCATCGAACTAGCGCCAGCCTCGGAATCGGCGTCAGTCAAGGCAAAGCAGTCGCCCCAGCAGCTTATTCAACCATTGTCTCAGGCACAAGCACCTCCCCAAGAGTCACCCGTGGCCACCTCGCCAGTCCAATCTACCACCGCGCCGTCTCAAATCCCACCTCAACAGCAGGCTGCACCTCCTCTACCCCCACCGGCCCCTGCCCCTGCTTCCGTACCTCCCACCCTCCCGCATTCCCAGCCTTCCCTCACATCCACCATCACTCACCCCTCGATTTCAACTTCTGTCAGCCAGCCGATCATTTCGACCTCCCCTGCTTACTCTCAACAACAAGCTCAGGCCGCCATCCATCTGTCCCTCTCCCAACACCAGCAGCAAGCACCCCTGACCCAGCACCAAGTACCAACTCACCAGTATACCCACCATGGTGTTCCCACCCATCTTGATGCCACTCAGAATCCCGCCCAGCAATCTCAACACGCCCCCCAGCCCTCGCAACCCCAAGCCTCTGTCGCTCACTCCGCTTACTTCCGGCAAGCGGAAGCACCTTACTTCCATACCCCCACCCCGCCCGCTGGACAGGGTCAGGACTACAACATCTTTGGTCAAATCGGCCAACAACATCCTTCGCAGGCATCGCATTTGGGTGCGTTCGCTAGCAATGACTACGGGTATGGTGATAACCAGAGGGTACGTGTTCTCATATGTCGTTTAAACGTGTGACTGAGGTGATCCAAGGGCTTTTATGACTCGTACGCTCAATCGCCCGCCTTTGGAGGAAGCCGCAATGTCTTGGGTCATGATGATGTCAAAGGACTTCCTGCCTCCCAACACCCAGGAAACAGTGTCCTCCCACCTTCAAGCGCCCAATCTTCACAACTTCCTCCCCAGGGTGGCGGACAACCGCAATCATCCGGCGGCCAAGGTCCTCAGCAGAGCTACCCTCCTCCTGTCCCGTATTACTACCCTTACCCGCAAAATCAGTACTATGGTACCCCGTACAACTCAGGTTACGGTGTTCCTCAGCCGTTCGTCAAGTATCCCACCATGTTCCAGCCTGGTCCTCCTGCACAAGGTGCTGCACCTTCTCCAGGAGGCAAGCAAGGCCCCGGCTCGGTGCAATCTCAGTCGGACCATTATGGTCGTGGGCTTTACGGTCAACAACACCAGCTGCCAACCTCGGCCTATGATGATCTCGGTTATCAGCACCACGCACCACAACATAACCACGCACAAGGAGCGAACAGCCTCACTTCGAGCGAGTACAGCAAGCATCCACAGCTGTACGGTGGCCAAGCTATCCAAAGTTTCATGGGTCTCGGTCAGGGTAACGCGGCCGCGTCAGGTCCTTCGCTCGCCCAACGCGGGAGCGGTACGTCCCCCGAGACGGCATACAAACCCTACTCTCAAAACGTTGGCGTGAAAGATGGAACTACAGGCGTTGGTGTCGGCCAAGGTGTTGGCCAACCCCAGTCGGGTCGCGGTGTCCAGCAAGCACACAGCCAAGGTGGTTTCTACGGGAACAACCGCTTCAGCTCGAGCGCTGGCGCTGGCGGACCTCAGGCGCAACAAGGACAACAAGCCACGCAAGGGCCACAAGGCCATGTGGGGTATCCGCAGGGCAACTCGGATGCCAACTTTTACCAGTATCAGCCACGGCAACAACAGGGCTATTGGCAGTGATTAAAGTAATGTTTTAGTTGACTGTGTGTCTCTGATCCTCTTTAGGTTTCAGCTCTCTCCTTTGTGCCGTACTCTCTTTTATTCTTCTCTTTCGTATACATATCTCCTCTCCTCTTGTCCTCTTCATTCTCTTGCTTCAGCTGTTTGATATCATAGTTGTTACAGTTCCCGAAGCAGTGTGCATTGCAATGTACTTCTTAGCGACATGTCTCTAACAAACAGCTCTCTGACACCTCAAATGCTGCCTGATCAGATGTTCACTCTCGTTCTAGCAATGTAGGGATCTGTGCGGATTGCCCCGAAAGGTGGGGCACAGATCTACGTAGGATAAACAGAGATGTACAGAAACGATGCTAGCAAACACGACACGTTTTAAACCCTGGCACAAGTGTGCATGTACACAACGACGTGCAAGGTTACAGGCGGCACACAAGCCGCATCTCGAATTTTACCGCAAGCGACTGTCGACGCCCCGATCAACAACGTATCCACAGCAAGAGCAAGGGGCGCTTACCGCGCTTCACGCTCGCTCTCCAACAGCGCCAAGATATCTTCTTCCCGAACGGGACCCTTGACGTTCCGGATGATCGTGCGCGTCGTGTCGTCCATGAACTCGACGCGCACTTGGGTGACACCACCTCGGGACCCAGTTCGTCCGAGGACCTAGATGGACGTCGTCAGTGGAACGAGTCGGCACCAAGTGGGGGAGTGGAGACCTTGATCACTTTGGCAAGCTTGACGGGTGCTTTTGAGGAATCCTGGACAACGAGTGAGGAGTGTCGAGGAGAGAAATGGGATGTGGACGTACCATGTTGATGAGGACGAGTCTTGTTGTGAACACACAAGCGGTGAGTGTGGATGTGTATGCCTTGTAAAACAAGATTAAGGTTTGAAATCGAGGCAAAACTCCGCCGGACGAAGCCGACTATGATCATGGTATGACCTCATGATGTCAATGCCTCACGAACCGACCAACGACGGGGGTATCATTCAATTCCATTTCTCTGAAGTAGGGAAATCAAAGAAGAAAAATAACACAACACATCGATATCCGACGTAATTAACTCATACCATAATACATCTAATCATAAAAAAGGGGGAAAACGAGAAACAAACGGATAGCATGTGCGAAAACATAAACAAAACCAAGGCTTACTTAGATATCCGGGAGCCGCAAAATCGTAACGTTTGAATCAAGGGCATACGACGTGACGCTCATAGACCTTGGATTAGGAACTGGCAAGTTATTCTTCGAGTGTTACAGTTCGTCGGGGTGTGCTTCCTCTCGAAAAACGAGCGCGCGACTCTGTAAACGCGCTCGGTGCGATAAAGATAGCTTCCGCAAAGGCAAAGGCAACGCCAACGGCGGCGTTGAGGATCCGCCATTGAGGTCCAACAACATCTAACCCCTTAATTGTCGCATCGAGAGTTCTGTACGGGTAACCGTACTGAGCAGCCAGACGTGAGATGGATGCCGTGAGAGGGTCAAGAGGAAGCACGCGGGGAACGCGGGCAGAAGTGGCGTTTGCGGGGTGGAATGAGATGACGGAGCCAAGAAGAGTAGGGATGATGAGAGTAGGTATTGACCAGTGAAGAAGAACACTCCAAAACACGGAAGCATGGAAGGTTGCGAGGGGGGCATAAGGAATGGTGAGCTGCCATTCGCCAGTGTCAACGACTCGCGGAAAATGGATCTACGTGATATCAGCTACCAAAACAGAAGAAGAGGGGAGGGATCGTACTTGCACAAAGTGCCACGGAATGACTTGATACAAAATGTAAAGTAGCTCGAACAAGGCGGTGATGAGCGAGATGTTAAGAGAATTCGATAGCGCCTAGCATGGACACGACTTAGTGGCGCAAAATGCGATCAAACTCGACATACAGATCTGGAAGCTAGCAAATAGACGCGAGCATGCTGTTTCGCACCCGTCTGCAGCGTTCTAAGCGTGGTGTCAGCAAGCTCAAGGGACGGTCTCGGAATGCTGCGTAAGATGCTGCGTGGGGTGGACGTGAACATGACACTGCGCTCCTTCAGCGGGGTATGTACGGGAGGAGCACTAGGTGTCTCCTCCTCGGGTGGTGAGATAGGAGCGTTCTTGAGCATCATCGACACCTCTCGAGCCTCTGGTACGGGTGTGTCCACGACGGGAAGGTTTCGACGTGTAGAGCGAATTGAAGATGGACTAGTCAACTTCTTCTCTGATATCTCTTCTGCCGATTCCGAGGCAGGGGATGCAGCGGGATGCCTGTTGGGGAATGAGCTAGACGGAGGCAGCGAGTGCAAGGAGAGACGAACCCGTTGCTGAAATGTGGTACACCCTTCTTCCGCTTGAAGAGACCCGAGAAAACGGGATTATGCTCGAGCGAGGTCTGATTGTCATCAAGATGTTTGCGAATTCGCTGCTGGAGATCTTCACGGGTTCCCGCATCGCTAATGTGAAGCGCCAAGGCAATCTCCTTGAGCTCTGCTTTCTTCTTGGAGGGGAGTGTGCCAGAGTACACGGTTGTTGTCATCGTGTTGGTGTGGATAATGGTGGTTCGGGTGAGGGTCAATATGAGCCCAATCAACATCAACAAATCGCGTTGACACGAGGCACGTGACACGTTCCCCACAGTAGACCCCGTGCACTTACTATTGGGGTCCCTCCCGCGCAACGATATGAATAGTCACTGCGGCCCGGGCTATACTTGCGATCATGATGGGGACAACTATGGTCCTGGGAGTCCCCCTTCTCTCTCCAACCACCACGGTCTTTTCTTCGTCCTCTGATAGGATACTCAGCCAGCTAGCATGCGCTCCATCGTCTCCCTTCTCTCCTTCCTTTGGCTTGCTGGCCAAGGTCAGTTTCTCGCCCCTGTCACTCACCCTCTGTTGATTTGCCTCCTAGCGCTCGCGTTATCTATCGACGTTGGCGGCACCCTTGGAAACGTGTCTGCTACCGACTTCCTCAATGTTACTGACACATATCTTCTGACCGATGTAGGTGCCTTGGTGATAGTTTACCATATCATTGACTCACCCAACTTAGTGCCAAACCCAGTGCAACAATGCAAACTCCATAATCACCGTAAGTATCCCGCTTCCGGGCCCATGCGGCAATGTCACACATAAATATATATCTTCAGAGCTGTGGTACCAGTGATCAGTGCCTTTGCAATACGACCACGGTCACTGCGATCACCAGTTGCCAGCAGTGCATGTTCAACGATCTGGTCGCCAAGTTCACCACAAGCACAGATCCCCGTGCAGGTTCAGCTACCGCACTCACAGGTAACTTTGCATTCGTTGGTATTTATCTTTCATCCGTGCTCATGTACCGCCAAAGCCTACGCCACGGCATGTGTGGGTGTCAATATCACCATCTCGACGTCTCTTGTCACCTTGACAACCCCCCCGGGCTGGGATGGTCCGTTTGAAGTTACGCTCACCACTTGGGAAACAGTGCTCACTGTGGCCGCTGCCGCTGTTCTGGGTGGCGGTGCTCTTTTGCTCTTGTCGAACGTCTAGATCGAGTTGGGATATGACTAGCCTGGTCGTGTTTTGGAGTTGTATGTACACCAGAGTATCTGCGCTGCCCCTACAATGCTATAGTTCTTGTATGTTCAATCTTAGACTCGGTCCCTTAGAGCTTGAATTCGGAAATTGTTGGAGAGTGCAATACATACTTACCGGTTGGGCCTGCCACCATTGACAACCGTGGCTGTGCAGCCTACATTATTAAATAATTGTAGCCCCTACCATTACCACCCGTCGACGGCTGTCTTGGCCAGCCTAGGACGATAATCCGTATATTTCTATGCATAATGCCTGTTCTTTATCCATCACCTCGCGCGGAACACGTCTCCTAACAAGTGCTTTGCATCGGAATTCGACCTTCATTGGCATTCGAAACTACTTTAAAAGCCTATCCACACAAGCCAAACCTACCGCGTACGACTCGCGTCCTGGTCCAAGTCGTACTCAGAGTTTTTCTTCCTCGGCCACCAGTCATGCTGCTGCTGCACGACCCAAGCCATCCCAATACGAACTCCCGACGGACGTGTACTTTTCTGAAAACTCGCCTCTCGCCCCTTCCACTCGCTTTGACTGGCGACTGCGAGCCACGTCGCGCAATCACCGCAGGCCTGATTCGCTAGGGAAGCGAGACAGCGCTCAAGGATACACGAAACGCGTCCTCCCTTCGAGTATTGAAGTCCAGCCAGGCGAGCCATTACACGAGGAAATACAAGCGTACTGTGATCGGTGGGTCTTTTTCTTTTTAGATAAATACCGTCTTGCTTCCACTGAACTCTCACAGTTTTCTACCCTTATTAAACGCCGAACAAGCGGAGGACGAATCCGTCCTTCGCAATCGTCTGTCGAGTTGGTCGCTGTCTCGCTTACGCGAAGAAGGGTACACGGTCACAGATCTCTACGCGTTTTGGGTAGAAGGACCTCAGTTTCGGAATCCGATTGCATGTTTCTCGCTCGGTCCGGGCATAATTTTACCGGAGCACAGATTTGAGTAAATGGCTGTCCCAGAAAATCCAAACCTCGTACTCATTTTTCTCCGCACCAGAAATGGGACTCAGGTTCTACTGTCACGCCTTGACCCTCTGCAGGAGGTGCCTTTGCGCGGCACCGTGATGGCGAGCAACGCTACTCAACTTCGAATCGTATTTGACCAGAAGTTTGATATTGAGGAAGGTCTGTGGCGCCTCGACGTTGGCCGATCCAACATCATTTTCGAACGGATGCGTGCTGCCATTTTGCACTTCAACCACGATCCTGCAGAATTGGTGGCCAGTCAGCAACCTGACAGGCAGTTCGTCCTACAAGGCACCCACCTCCGTGACGTACTTCTCCGTTCATTTTCTACAGCGTCCACCTCTCTGCATCAGCCCTTGCAAGCTCCGGACGAAGTCGAATATGTCCCGCACGAAACATTGGAACACCAAAGTCGAGACGAGCATGAACACGGCGGTGCATTCAAGGACGACATGAGGATTCAGAGTTGGGCACGGCGATACGCACAACCAAACCCGATCGAGATGGACGGTGACCCCGTATTGGATCGTTTGAATGCCACTCAGATTCGCGCTGTAGCGATGATGATTGGGGAACGTATATCCCTCGTTCAAGGCGTAAGTCCACTGTTCCAAAATATTTGACGAGGTTTGATTTACTGTCTGTAGCCTCCGGGGACAGGCAAGACGAAAACTATCGTCGAGGCTGTCAACGTACTGAAGGTGGGCCGCACTAACCACCTTGACATGTCGGTGAATCTCAAAAATATTCTAGGCTCACTTTGAAGTGCACCACCCGATCCTTGTCTGTGCATATACCAATGCAGCGGTGGATAACCTCGTGGAAGGTCTTGCAGGGGCCGGCTTGAAGCCACTGCGCATCGGCTTCCGGGGTAAGGTAAAAGACAGTCTCACCGAGCATACTCTCGACTACAAGCTCGATCGACATCTCTTCAAGTCCACGGTGGATAGGCTCCTCGAGGAGAAGAGAGTCGCCGAGAAAAAACGAACGGACTTGACCAAGAGAATCGAAGCTATGCAGAGAGCGCCGACAACTCGTGCTACATGGCGTCTTGATCAGATGCGATCGGCCTTGCTTGCGCAAGAGCGCCAGTCGATGGCTATAGCGGCGAAGTTGTACGCTATCCATCAGGAAATGCTACGGGATCTCACCGCAGGATCTGATGTGGTACGTGCTCACATTTGCTCATTTTTCCAACTTCTTTTGGTGTTCTGATATCGTGTGTAAGATTTGTACAACTTGCATCACTTCAGCCAGCGTCGCACTTAACGTACTTGACTTTCCTGTGGTTTTCCTGGACGAAGCGTCCATGTCAACGGAGCCGGCATCTCTCATACCCTTAATGAAAGGAGTACGTGTTTCACCTTGGATCTCTCTGCCGATTTCCGATGTATGAGCGCTGTAGGCACAACACGTTTCCCTCATCGGAGATCATAAGCAACTTCCGCCTGTCATCGCGAGCCGCGAAGCACAGCTGAAGGGCCTTGGAACCAGTCTTTTCGAGAGGCTGACCGAAGAAGGAGGTAGGGATTACTTTTTTCTCAGTTGATGACTTATATTTAGTAATTGTGGCTCAGTGGTGTCGTCAATTATGCTGGATGTCCAATACCGGATGCATCCGTCGATATCGCAGTTCCCGTCGCTAGAATTTTACAACCTTTCCCTGCGAGATGGGACGGTTGATACTCTCGGGAACATATCGCCAAATCTGCTCCCTCCTCTTTCGAGTCATCTGCCGGTGGACGAGTTGACTGGCCACTCGAGCCCTGTTGTCTTCCTGGATCATGGGGGATCTGAGACTGCCAAAGATCGCAGTAGGGTCAATTGGAACGAGGCGCATATTGTTTGCAGTATTGTTGAGGACCTGCTGCTGAAAAACGAGGTTCGTTTGCCTGCAATTACCCCCGAGTGGAGCGCGCTGATCGGTGTTTGGTGAAGTATCTTCGTGGAGAAGACGTTGGCATCATTGCCCCTTACGTCGCTCAAGTTTCATTGCTGACGCGCCTCCTTAACTCCGATGAGAAGTATCGCAAACGCTTTTCAACCACCCTGGGTGACCATCGGAAACTGCAACTCCATAACGTCGATATCAAAACTGTGGATGGGTTTGAGGGTCGGGAAAAGGAAGTGATCATCTTTTCCACTGTGCGCAATAATCCGTCGGGGCAGATTGGATTTCTCGCTGACAGGCGGAGACTCAACGTTGGGCTCACACGCGCCAAACGGGGGCTTTTCATCGTTGGGAGTATCCGCACACTCAAAGAGAGTAAGATGGCCAAGGGTCATGCCAGCGAGGGCAATCCCGTGACCGCCACCCGCGGCGGAAGAGTTTGGAGGAGATATACGGAATATCTGGTAGAGCAACGAATGGTCCTTCAACTTACTGGGGACCGACTGCATAAAGCCTTGTACGGAAACATGCCAGCGCTGTTGCGCGTATCAAGTTTCCCACTAGCATACAGCACCCTTCCAAGTTACTTGAATTAACTGCGCACTGTCGTGTGCTCTACACTTTTGTACACGGATGCCGCTCTCCCGGCGCAATGGCAATTACACAAGTACCCGTAGCGTGTCACGAGAACAACCTTTTTAAGTGCTCAGTATCAATTCAGTATGTATGTACTCTCAGCGCTCAGCGCTCAGCTACCCTGCTCGTGGAACGATCAAAAAGTGGCACGTAAACGATGATTCCCTGCCGTCTCGGAAATGCCACAGTTTTCGCACCGTCGGCCAACAACAGCTTGGCCCCCGCTCCAGACTCAGGTACTTCAAGTTGTACTTCCATGCTAATCCAGACACATTTTCATTGATGCGGCATCCTCCGACCGGGCCTGCGACCATGCCGCAATATTATTGTATACAGTAGTAGTCAGCACTGGTGTCACGGATCGGCTCATCGCAGCCCTACTTGCAGGATAAAGCATGTCACCGTTTCAGAGGCCGAATGTCGCTTTTTCTTTTGTTCGGTTGACTCAGCACAAGTCAACGGATGTGTCGGGGCTATGCACACAAAGGGCATCGGCAAGGAAAGCACAGCTGGCAAAATTCGACATGTCTCATAAAAGTCATGTGCGAAGTGATCATGTACTGATTGGGTGGGAAGATAAACTCGTCCTTCTGAGTCGAGGACGATCGGGTCAAGAAAGAGTGACGACGAAGAGTGTGGAAGTAAGGTTCGGGCTTGATTTCGAATTAGTGCTGGCTAATTGAAACTGCCACTCCATAGTACTCCGATTTGCGCGCGTCGTCACAGAATAGACGTCTAGGCCTTGATCCGGATGTCAAAGACAACCCTGAACGTTTTTGGCGGGGCCATGGCGGATCCAGTTATACATGAAGGCTGTACTTACTCGGCCTACTGTATCGAAATATGGGACGCAATTATTATGCCACTTGCGGAGTCCTCGGGAATCGTCGTTGCCGGCTGGTGGAGAAGATCCTCCTAGTCCCGTCTTCGATAGACGCTCGAAATATCTATCGCGTATTTATCAAACGGAGGACTTCCATGTTGAGTCTTTTAAAAAAACGTACTTCTTTTCAGGACGTTCGGACACTTCCCGTGAAGGGAGAATGCACATATGGGGAAAGCAGCGACGACGGTTGACGAGATGGGCTCCGTCGGCTACGACTCACGACCCACCGCCCGATTTGTTTGTTTGTTTGTTTCGAGCCTGTGTGTGAGTCGCCGCCCACTCTCAAGATTTCAGGGAGGGGTTAGGCTTGGAATCTCGGGCGATTTACGTACGGATGCTTGCTGGACGTGTCACCGCATCTACCACGTGGCACAGCTCTTGCCATCCCTGGGGGGTTAGCTTGCCGATACGACGCGTGAATTTGCCTGACACCTGCCTTGTTTTTCCTGTGTAAAGTGACGAGATGGATTTCCGTCACTTCCGCCCTCCCCAACGCTCAAAAGCACACAGCTATGCGATCCCGGTCCCCCCCTCAGCTGCAGCATTTGTTGCCAGGAACAAGATCCCCATCCATCTTCTCTCACCCATCACTCCCTGCCTTCGTCCTCTTAATTTACCAGAAATCGGCATTCCCATTCGCAGACTGGTGTTCTTCGTCCGCTCAAGAATCAGCCCTCATTCTATCATTGGACTGCAAATCTCCACGTCCGAGCTCGCTCTTCTGCAACTCTACTGCTTGACGACCAACAAATGTCTCCTTCCTTAGCCTCGTCGGATAGCCGCGGTGGACACTCAAATACCTCCTCTGTGTCTGACGCTGAACAACCCCGCCATACTTGCGACGCTCTCCCGATGATCACCACTTCCCACTTTGACTCTGCCGTCGCCGCCAGTGACCAGGACGTCTTGTCGTCGTTCCCGTTCCGCGAACCGTCGATGCACACACTTCCCCAGCTTCCGGCTCACTGGTCCAAGTTGGCGTTCCCTTCAGCCCGATCCGTATCGTCTGAGCATCTGCACGGTCTGGCCGCGTCCCTGGCTGGCGAGCGCACGACATCTTCCGCAACGGGTGTCAGTTCGTCTTCCATCAACCTTGCTATTCCTGCACCAGCATATGGCCGTGCGGAATCGCCCTCGTCCTTCGATTTGTCTCCTTCTCCTTTGACCTACAGCGACAGTCGCAATGATCTTGGTACCCTCGGCGGGCATCCGTCCGTGCACGCAGCTTTCCTTTTGACGCGTTCGCGCGCCGTCAAAGTAAGTTTTCTTGTACGAGATGGTTCTGTAGGACAGCCAAGCTAATTGCGAGATGTCAAGGTACGCAAGCATCCGAGTGCAACCTTCCTGTCCCTTCACTCCATTTTCGAATTTCTTGATGAAACCGTGCGTCACTTTCTTGCCGTTTTACATTTGTAAGCTGACAGGCTCCAAGAATCAGACTGACCGTGGACGCGTGGGGTCATCATCTTTGTCCATGTGGACATTGAAGGACCTATCTGCACTCGATGAAGTCTGGGTGGTTTTCAAGTCACATCATGATGTAAGTGTGTTCCTTTGTGTCTTGGCCAATCCGGTGCTGGCCACGTGCCACGGCGATCGCCGACGGCATCCTCGGCAAATGTTGGTGTAGAGCCAGATTTCGAGATCAGGCACCCGTTCTGGTCGCCGCATCGCTAACCTGAACTTGGGGTCCCGCCTCTCTGGCTGTTTCGCCTCGGCGATCGCTCTTTCAAGTCTGTTACAAATCGAGATATGTCGTACTGACTTATGGTTCCATATGGTGTGCCACTGACAGGCTTATATATTTCTCTCGCTTTCTCTCCCATCCTTCACCATATTTCCTGCTCTCGAGGCCGACCTGGAACCCTTCGAGAAATTCTGTCGTGTTGACGTGTTGTCCAGGGTAGGCTTGTCATCTTTCTGGTGCTCTGTCTTCGGTAATTGAACCGTCACATTGGTTATAGTTCCCCTCTCTCCCTGTAATCCAACCTGAGAGGACCCATCGGCTTCGCATGTCGATATCTACTCCAGATTTTCACAACCGCATTTACGTTGGACATCGCGGTGTTGAGAACACAGCCTCATCTGTGGCTCAAACCGACAAGTTCATAATTTCGAGCAACCCCCCCAATCCAAGAACAACGTTCAGAGTAGGTGACTGGATGTTAGTATCTTCTCGCAATTTGATTTTATCCTATCCGGGCCGCCCGAATATTTCATAGGGGTCACGATCGATCCTCCCAAATCTGTAATGCCCTTTGCTGACTACATTTTTTTGTTAGATGCAATTCTGTCACTTGCGCCGCTCACAACTTTGGGTGAGTGCTTATTCATTGATCATCTCCTTTTCTCTTTCCGTCGGATTGGCGGTCACATGCTTGAAGCATGGCAGGTCTAGGTCACTGCAAAGTCGGGCCAGCCCTGTTTCGTACCGGCCATGCTATTATCCCGATTTACAAATTGCTCCACTCTCCTATTTTCACGGATGAACTTATCTCTTTTGCTTCCTCCGGTCGCGTTCTTCTTTTTTTTTCTTCGCTTGCATAAAAGTCATGGTTCTGACCGATTCGTTCCCTTGCATGATCTTGCACAGGCGCAACCTGGCTTGCAGAGGTTGTGGTTGTCCGCGTTCAGAAAGTCAAGTTTCATCGATGAACCGTCAAGCTCTGGGCATGCCATCTACCCGTCTTCCCACTTCTCCGCGTTTCGCTAGCACCGCGGGTACCTCGTTCTATCCCGGCCCTTCGATACCAAATTCCTCCCATTATCCTACCGTTCAGCAAGGGACACAGTACCCGCTGCCAGCTCAGCCTGCCGCCAATGCGAAACCTGCGTCACCGTCCCATCCTCTCCTAACTCCGTCTGGACGTTCCTTCTCAGTGGGAGGCAAGGTGCAGAATATATCCAGCGAGCCATCCGCACCATGCATCATGTACTGGCCCGAAAATGAACCGTTCCCCGAGCAAGGTCAGATCCGCCCAAGCAACCTCGTTGGAGTTCCGGTAAGAAATTCGGAGCACTTGGGGATAGCTCAGTAGCTGATCAATGTCGTAGCCGCCCCCCATCCTGAATACAGGAAATCGTGGACCGATTGAGCATCAACCTGGCGATTGGATCTGCCAGAAGTGCAACTATCTGAACTGGAGACGGCGTAAAGTTTGCCAGACTTGCTACCCATGTGAGCTTCTTCTCCTGTGTTACCTTGATGCTGTTCTCAACCACGGATTTCTCAGACGCCGAGGGCAACGGCGATTCTATCTCGGCTGCTGTGCAGTCCGAGCGGATTAACCTATTAACGTCCCTTCTCGCTCAAAACCAGTTGCCATTAAGAACTTCTCCTTCCACTGTCGATGTCCCCCGCCGAAACACCATGACGCAGGTGCAGCACCAGCGCCCAGCGGAGGCCGTCACACCCCCGTCGAGGCTCAGCCGTTCACAGATTGACCTTCGTACCGCCGCGCAGTATCCTCACCCCCAGTTTATATACGAAACCTCGATGCCTCATCGATATACGTCACCCTTCTTCCCAGGGATGCAAGAGTTGGAAAATGCACTCCCTGTCAGCGCTCCGGTTCCACTCTTGCCTTCCTTCTTGCAAGATATTGTCAAGTCGCCCACTTTATCGCCTACCTCAACATCTTCTGCAGACTTGTCCATCGAGGAATATGAGGATATTGTACCCCCTCCTCGTCTTGGTCGTGACCAAGTAGTGACTCGCGATGAGTCTGCTTCCAACTACCCTCTCGGCAATATTTGGAGGCTCAACGACGAAGAGTCGACCAATATTGCTGGCATTGCTTTGCCCCATCACGAGGACCTTGTTGGGAGCAGGAAGAGCAGCCAAGAAATTTTGCGTCGCCAATCTCCTTAATGTAAGCAAATTGATCCTCGCACTCGAGACTTGGCTCATGGTTGGTGCAGCATTAATCTGTCCTCACACGACGTAGGGTCGGCCTTTGTAGACCTTCTCTCTTCGACGCAGGACTTGTTCGACTTTCTTTGCGGAAAACTCGCATTAGATTATTATTGTTATTCGCCGTCTTTGCTCGCTCACTCATGGACTGCTTGGAGTTATCGGGGATCACAATGTCGTTCCTCTCTGTCAATCTCTCAGGGTATACTGCATTTTCACAGCATGTTTTATCTTGTTCATTTATATTATTTTGGAACATATATATTAGTGTACCTCCGTACTTCAGAAAAGAATCCCGATGTCTAGGTCATTGTTGTTGTTACAAACCTCCCAATACATATGCTTACCACTCAGACTCTATCTTGTCTAAGCAGAACTGGGTTCTCCTTGCCACGCGAGTCTGAATCGCCCCGACTCGGCGGCGCGCCATTTTTTACGGTCCTATTCTAACACAGTCTCCACGATGGACATCGACCCTATCACCGTTCGAGTCGAGCCCGATACTCCCTCTGCCGCCGTCAAACTTCTATCCTACCAAACACCACGCGCTTCAGAACCACAACTCGCAGAGTCCGCTCTACTTCGTTCCATCAGGAGTGCTTTGAGGGGTTCTACGTCCAACTCAATCAACGCTGTCTTTGCGCCACTGTACGACGACGGATGTGACTCGTGGGCGGAGCAAGAGCTGGCATGGAATGATCGCTGCGTGGTTCTCAGTCATGGGGGCGTCATCCAAAGGAAGTGGGATTTCTCCGATGAAGATCAGACTATACAATGCGCGTGCTTAGGGCGGTTCGCTCACAGTACTGACACCACGGGTCCCGTGCACGCCAGTGCGCATTACACCTCCAAATCAGGCGAGCAGCAGGCAGACCCATCGACTGAATCCGTCTTTGGTCCTTTCAAGGCCATCCAGGAGGAGCGGAAGAAGAACAAACACGCGCAAGAGGAAGTTGCATCGGTTTTCGTATTCTTACGCAGCATAGGAAAGGTCTATCTGATCAATGGAACCGACTACACGTTTTCCCTACCCTTTCTCGTTCGCAAAGCCTGGCCCCTCCATCCCCACGGTGTCATGATACAACGTCACCTCGATCCTCTGGAGATTGACGATTCTCGTGCCACTGGTGACGCGCCTCTTCCTACCACGTTCACGATCACAAATCCCTTCTCAGAGCCTGCTGCTGTCGGCATAACTGCCGGTATAGTGGGTAGTGTTCCTGGTCGTCCCGCTTGCCTTTCCGACGAAGAGCAGAATTGCACCCAGCCCTTGATTGTCATTCCTGCCGTCGAAGAGGTCGTCTGGGTGTCTCGTAAACCATTTGCCATTGATGATATTCTTATAACCTTCAACTCTGAACGACAAGAGTTATCCATCTGGCGCTACGTTTATCAACCTTGTCGTCGCACCTCATCGTCTCGTTTTGACCTCAGTTTCAATATGGACCGTATGGCTCTCGGAAGTGACGGAGAGGCAGAGGCTCTCGCTAGTGCCACGGAACATAGCAGGATGAAGACCTCTTTTTGGGCGCAGAAGTTGATAACCCATCCGTATCCCAGCGCGTTGTAAGTTGTAAGTTTATATGGGTGACTTGCTCGGAATATCATGCTATATGTTAGGCAGGGATCGCCATCTCAAGTTTCCGCGGCTCTCTTTGACCAACGTTTTGATGGTGTTCGTGAACACACCTTGTTGGCGATCTGCATGCCCGGTGTCCCGACTGCGGTTTTCCTTCTCACTGTACAGGAGGCAAACAAGACGGTGACTTGCGACCACTTGACAACCATCGACGCCGTATCCGTGGTCGCCGTTGGTGCTACTCGCAGAGAGATATGGGATTTATTAGCCGTCAAATCAGATGGGTCGGTCACCATTTTCACTCATGGCCTGCAAGAACTGCCTGTTGTATTGGCGATTGCCGTGGGGAATACTGATAGTGCAGAGAAGAAAGCAGTTCTTCCGGTAATCGGCATAACTGCAATAAAGTCTGCGTGCGTATCATCGGTCACGGTGCTCTGTGACGCGGGCCAAGCGTATCGAGGCATATTTGATATGCTCCCTCGCGATCGTCTAGTCAACCAAGCACTGCAAGCACTGTCCCTTGTCGTCCCTACAAAAGATGCATTTACTATGCACCTAGAGTTTCTCCGAACATGGTCGTTCCGGAATTTCTGCACCTCCTCAAATATGGAATTCCATGCGTTGTCTTATGCCCTTACCAAGATTCTGGATCTCAGGCTGTCTTATCCAGCAAGCCGTTACGCGTCGCTTTCCGCAGATTGGGAACAATTCTTTTCTCTAAGTGCCAGCGTCCGAAATTTCCTGGATGACCCCGCATTACAGCACCTTTCCCTTCCCTCTCATCTGAGAAGTCGGCCCTTCACTTTGGTAGCGGTGAAATTTAACCCCTTACTGGCGCCCGTACTCTACGCGCTACATATGCTGGCCGAGGATCTCCGACTCGTAGTTCATCGACATGATTCGCTCGTGTTGCTCGTGCCTTTGGTCTGCCAAATCGCCCACATAATAAGGCCAGAGTGGGCAGATTACTGGAAGCGCCTTTGTCCCAACATCATGCCTACCTGGCCTTCCCCTGCTACCACGCGTACGTACCATGTCTGTCCGTGACTCGACCAGGCTGACCTTGCCCCAGGAGTTGAGATGCTTGACGATCGAATACCAGTTTGGCCTCCGGATATGGCCGCAATACTGTATGGCCGAATTAGCAACCCGGACTGGAGATTTCCGGTATACGAGACCCCACGTCTAGCCGCTATGTTCGATATCCAACCTTCATACGCATTTGGCAAAGTAGAACCATTGAGTTCTCTTCAATGTCTCACCACTGCATACCTCTGTCTTTCTGACAGCTCAACCACATCTGCGCAGAAACGAGCCGAGATGACAGTCGAGACTCTTGTGCGCATGTGGGGTACAGCAAAGAAGGGACATTTATTCCTGGATAGCCTGCCTCTGGGCATTGCTGCACCTCTGCGTGAAGCCATCCGAACCTGCCAACTTTCGCCTCCTTCTAACTGGCAGCCGGAGCATTACGAGTTAATTGGTCGACGCGACCTAGCTTTCAGCGTCGCAATGGTTCAACCGGTAATCTCGCAACGGGGAATCTATCAGTCTGCCGAGACGTACATAGTACGCCCTCCGTATGTGGTCGCCATCATGAACTCATCCCCTTTCAGACTTCTCATCGTCGGTCCACTATAAGCACTTTGGTAGAACAAGCAAAAGCCGCGAGCGCGGGCGAAGTCGATGCACTGTCTGGCGTGGAACTAGGTCTGAAATCTTTTGCAAGTATACGCTTCGGCCAGGATCGTCGATTAGAAGAAGTAGCACGGATGCTATGCTCTTCGACGATTCCATCTGTCCGGCTCATCGAGCGACCAGACTTGAAGTGAGTCAAAGTAACTCTTTGCCGATCAGGATTATCAATCCTCCTTGCAGCGAACACGACCAAGCGAAAGAGCAGCAGCACCAAGTTGTACGGATCGCAGAAAGGACATTGGCCTTATCCTACGGCAGAGCAATGTTCACCTTTGGCTCAGTACGGACGGTCACTCGCGAAGCATACGTCATCCCAAAACTAGAATATCAGATCAGGATCCAACCTTCCAACGTCATCACTGGACCTGAACCTGGTAAAATACCTCTCGAGTGCACGAACTGGGGCGAGTTCCATAACGGAGTCGCTGCGGGCTTGCGCATTGCCCCTTGGGCGCGAGGCGTGGAGAGTTCCTGGATTGCTTTCAACAAACCTTCAGAATTGACTCCAGAGCACGCGGGGTTCTTGTATGGACTCGGGTTGACGGGCCACCTCAAGGAAATGCTTACTTGGCATACTTTCGGATATCTCACACCGAAACACGATCTGACATCCATCGGGGTTCTCCTCGGTTTGTCTGCGGCAAACGTTGGGTCAGGAAACATGCACGTCACAAAATTGCTAGCTGTTCACACGCCAGCATTACTCCCGACACCGACAGTGGACCTCAATGTCTCCCTCATGACCCAAGCTGCTGGACTCGCTGGCGTCGGACTTCTCTACTTAGGCACGAAGGACCGCCGCATGGCCGAAGTTTGTCTCAACCAAATCAGTCGCAAGGACCTTGTGCAACCTGATCTCAGTAACGAGCACAGAGAAGCATACACTTATTCTGCTGCTCTTGCCTTTGGGATGATCATGCTCGGAAAGGGGTCACCTATCCCGGCCGATGTCGCTTGTCTCCACCGGCTGCGCGTGCTTGTTCACGGTGAAACCAAGACCATCCTCGCAGGGCGAAGCCGTCCCACATTCGATGTCAACATCACGTCCCCAGCTGCGACCATGGCTTTAGGCCTAATGTACCTGAAGACAGAGCAGAAAGACGTCGCTGATATTCTTGAACTTCCGAGCACGGTCATCGAATTGAATCATATTCAGCCCAGTTTCTTGGTCATGCGCACGATTGCGAAATCACTCATTATGTGGAACTCAATTGGATCGACCGCCGACTGGTTGATGTCTCAAATTCCCGAGCCAATCATGACGGCCATGCAGGATCACATCGCAAACAAGAAGCGAGCTGACGACGCCATCGAGTTGGCTTACTTCAATATCATAGCTGGCTACTGCTTTGCCGTCGGATTGAAATATGCTGGTACTGCCCGCCATGAAGCGTACATCATGTTGTCGAACTATTTTGACACATTTAGTCGATTTGTTGCAACGAGCGGTAAGTCTCTTGATTCAAGTGACCACAACAACGTGTGATGAATTTCTAGGTCCTGCCTTTGATCATAAAATCAAGCGTTCGACTGTGCGAGAGGGTCTGAACCTAATTTCGATTGCACTATGCATGGTTATGGCAGGCACGGGGGAGATTTCGTGCTTGCGGCGACTCAGGTATGCGTTCGGGATGTACCACCAGGCTTTCAGATATGGTGTGCATGTGGCGACACATCTATCACTTGGTTTACTGTTCGTTGGGGCCGGTCGTTTCACTCTGGGCACTTCTAATGCTGCTATTGCATGCATGGTCACTGCTTTCTTCCCCCGCTTCCACCACGTCTCATCGGATAACAAGAGTTACCTTCAGGCGTTGCGACACTTGTGGGTCCTTGCAGTAGAGCCCCGCTGCCTCGTCGCACGAGACGTCACGACGCGGGAAGCAGTCTATCTCCCCGTCAAGATCACGACAAAAGAAGGGAGCGAGAAGGGCGTCACGCAGCTCATCTCTCCCACACTGATACCGGACTTTGGGAAGCTCGTGTCCATCAGGATCGATACACCTCGCTATTGGCCTTTCTTTGTGGACTTTGAGAACGTTCCCGAACACAAAATGAGTTTTTTGAAGAACCAAACTCTATACGTCAAACGTAGAACAGCGTTCCTCAGCTACACCGAAGATCCGAGAGGGAGTAGGAGTTTATTCGTTCGCTCTGGTTCCTCCGCTGGCGATGCCGCCACCCTCGATTTCCCGCAGTTGACGGACGCAAAAGCTCACCCTGCCAGCGATCTCACCCATTTTATCTCTTCATTTTCAAACGATACACTCTTCCTCGCGTTCGCAGACTATTTCTCCCGCGACGATGGCGAGACACCTGAGGAGAGAACATTCCACGCATATTGCCACGCGGCACTACTAGACAGCATTCTGCAAGACAAGATGGAAACACTTCAATCGCATCTTACATTGTATCAATACCGCACGCAACCGCAGTCCACATCTCATTTCCACCTCCGCTTGCAAGACCTCCGATTCGCGGTCGACTTTTATAGCAAAGTCTTTGACCGTCGGTTCAGTGGTCGAGCAGAAAACAATCCCCGACCACCCCTCATTCGCGAGAACACGGTATCTGGGGCTCTACAGGCCCTCGACGAACGCCTTTGGAAAGTGCAGGACCATCCCAAGTTCACCAAGGCCCTCGCCCGCTACTCCCGCGGCGAACCCGTCTTTGACGTGACAGAATTAGAGCCCGAGTCTACTTCCGAGCCCTCGGCGTCAGGACAGGTGTCCCGCTGGCTTGCCTGGTATCTCATGAGAAACGGTGTCCCCTCCGCTTCTCTTCTCGTGATATTGCGCCAGCTCGCGCGAGAGGCACACATGCATAGCACGTGCCGACCGCCCCCTGACGGAACCACGGACTTGCAGACGCTCGATGTGGGGATCAAAGAAGTGCTGCGAGGTACGGGGACAAAAATGATCAATGCGTTTGGGTCCGGGTGGTCGGGAGCATCGTTGGATCGCATCGTTGAAGCATGGCAAGGGGTGTCCTGAGCGGACGAACTTGGAGTGCGTTGATCTGGGAAACGAAATGCCTGTATCTATATCATCCCGCCAGATGTATGGTTTTCTGTTTCATGCGCGTGGTGAGCTGACGGTCGCGCAACGTGACGTCCATAGAGGTTAGGTATTCAACCATTCATTGCTTGGCTGTGTACACGAGCAGGGTGGACAGTGATCTGCTATTTCGGGCACTGCTAAGTTTGAAAAGGCGGAGGGATTGATCATGGCAGCACACAGGCGACTTGAAATAGATAAACTTTCGCTAGAAGATCGCCATCTACATGTCACTATGCTGATGTGTGAAAGGGACACGATATCTGCAAAATATGTACCGCACGGGCTCCGCCAGGGTTCCGATACTTCTAAATACGACGTTGGCTCTCCTCCACAAGGATCTCGATGAGTCTAATAACTTGAAATTAACTTAAAGCAAAGCTAAACATACAATGACATGAAAGTGGCAGCAATGACAGATGTGCTCTACCAAAATACATCAAGGATTCGAACGCTGGAAGCCAGCGGGTCTCTGGAGACCTTTTTCGATGAGGTAGGTGCGACGCTGGCTAACGGCTTCGTTCAGCTTGTCGAGCATAGTGACGGTCGTCTCCCAGTCAACACAAGCGTCTGTGATACTGACACCGTGCTTGAGGCCAGTAGGGCCCTCGGGAGGGACATCTTGACGGCCAGCATTGATGTTTGACTCGATCATGACACCGGTGATGGTCATGTCACCTGCAACGAGTTGGGAGCAGATGTCGTCTACGACCTTGGGCTGGTTGTTGTGGTTCTTTTGCGAGTTACCATCTGGTAACAGCATGAGTCCGCGTTCCATCACAGAGGAGGGAAGAAGACGTACGACTACAGTCGATCATGATGCTCGTATGGTTTTTGGGACGGGCCTTCTCAATGGCTTTGGCGGCTGCCTTGACATGCTCGGATGCGTAGTTCGGGCCCTTGGTACCGCCACGGAGGATGACATGGACATCTTGATTCCCCCGTGTCTTGACGATGGCAGCGAGACCGTGCTCAGTCACACCCATGAACGCATGGGGATTCGAAGCTGAACGCATGGCATCGACAGCGACGGTGACACTGATACGAGGAACACGTGATGAGCATATGGAAGCTCGAGCGTTATTAGCAATGGAAATTCACCTTCCATCAGTGCCATTCTTGAAGCCGATTGGGAAGGAAACACCAGAAGCGAGTTCGCGGTGAAGTTGAGATTCGGTTGTTCGGGCGCCGATGGCACCCCAGGAAGTAACTGTAAAGGCGGGAATGAGGTGATATTCAATGGGTGACCAAGACTGAGATCCACATACGATCAGCGATGTACTGAGGGGAGATGGTATCGAGGAGCTCAGAACCGACTGGTACGCCGAGGTCTGTCAGGTCGCAAAGGAGCTGTCTCCCGATCCGAAGTCCCTTGTTGATCTGGAAAGATCCATCGATGTCCTGAACGGATATGTCACGTTGAGTGAGGCGTCCAAGCTGCGAGGCAAAAGCACGTACTGGGTCGTTGATCAAGCCTTTCCAGCCGACAGTCGTTCTGGGTTTCTGCAGAGGGAGTCAGTTGAAAGAGACTTGGGATGGTAGATCACATACTTCACTGTTGATGGGGAAGCACGTTGGGTCAGGCACGTGTTGCCAATGATGAAATTTGATGTGACTTACAAGTATGCGCGCATGACGATCAGCAAGTTTTCCCAAGTGGGGATTTTGGCTTTGAGGAGTTTTGCATACTCGATGGCCTGCTCGGTAGAATGTATGGAGCAGGGGCCAACGATGACGAGTACACGTTCGTCCTGGCCGGCCAGGACGCGAGCGGCGTTGTAGCGGGCGGAGGCGATGGTGAGTCGTGACGCTTCAGTGGGTGTAATCTCATGCCTGAGCAAAGCTGGCTGGACGAGGGGATCGTACTGGTTCAGGATATGTGAGTGGTGATCAAGGAGACGGGGATTGTGAGATGGCATACCCCAATGACACGTCTGTCCTGCATGTACAGCTGGAGCTGCTTGTCGTCTTCAGGGAAGGGTGTGACTGCGTGGATGGGCATGGCGAATGAGTGGTGACAGTGAAGAGAGGGTGGTGTTGGTGCTGAGCTGGGACAGCAACGAAGAGCCTTTTTATACTTTGAGGTCGAGTCAATATCTGATCTCGCCCTCTCTTTCCCGATCGGAACATTTTTACGCACACGGCCATTTGATGCAGACCGCTACACCCGACAAGGTTGCCGTAGCACTCAATCCAGTGCCCGGCTTCTGTGTAAAATCAAGGGCCACCAACGACACCCTCATTTGTCTCTCAGATTCAGCACCGGACAAGCCTCACAATGTCCATGTCGAAAAGGGTCTAAAGGTCTTTGTAAACATTGCATGGGATCCAAACGTACCACCCCCGCCGCCTGCAAGCGACGATGCAATACACCGTGCAATGCAGGGCCTTGACATTGACGAATCCAACCCAGAGGCTTGGTTCATCCCTATTGTCCTATCGGACGCACGCCAAGATTCTGACAAAGGTCGGTGTTACATACTCTCCGTGCACACCGTCCGTCGTATGATGGACACCTCTATTTCCATTCGCGCCGCACGACCGCATCGCTGACTCTTTCCGTCAGCGGGTCAGCCAGCGATCGTTTTCGATTGTGTGGTTAACCCGTGCATCAAATCTCATTGCCTCAAAGATCCCGACTTCAAAAACTTCATAATCGGTATTCATCTTAGTCCCAATTTCATTTCCGATCTCACCGCTTACTCCAGAACTTGCTCTTCAACGCATCGAGACGCAAACAACCTTGGTTCTCTCTCGGCAAATTAGCACACCCAACATAGCATCGAAAGGCAAACCGCAATCCCGTCGGGCACTCGTAAGCGCAACGCTGTATCCAGCGGGTCACCCGAATCACCAAGCACCTCCAACGCTTATTCAAGAAATCACCGACCGCCCCACTAGCACTGTAAAGGCACAGCCAAAAAGCATCCTCAAAGTCCCCTCTACGCCAATCCCAGAACATCGTATTCCCGCTTGGTCTTGGACGCAACAAGGCTCAAGTCTCCGCATTGTCTTCGACGTTCCTGGCATTGTAAGCAAATTGTCACCGCCTCTCCGCGAGATGTATCCAAGTGACAAACACCATTCTGCAACGCAACACAGACACACGCAGTCATCCCCGAATCTACACTCGATGTTGAGCCGAGGCGTATACTCCTACACATCCCCGCCTTGTACGACCTCGATCTGAACCTCGAGGCCCTCGACTCCGAGCTATCATCCGTTTTTGGAAAGAGTGGCACCGCGAACGAAGCTCTCAAGTTGAAACGCATGCGCAACCTCGATGTTGAAAACGCAAAGGCTGAGTGGCGCGTCGCCGATAGAACGATCGTGCTGGTGGCTTGATCAGTAGTAAGCTATTTCACACTCTCCCAAAAAGCTGAGCTTCATGCCACTGTATTTCAAGGCAGTGGTTCGGGCGCTGATTTTCGACTCCATGCTGCTAATCTGAATGGCGACAATAGGATGTAGAGTGGAGGAAGGCATAGCATAATCTCCACGCACTCCGGGATCACATTCTGTACCATGCGGTAGACTGTAGCCACTTGGTTTCCATCATCATTGCCTCTCTCGCAAGTGGGCTGAACTTCTTAAGTGCATTCATTTCGCTTCTGGAAGACGAAAGAAAGAATCACGCCCCGAACGATACGTACTCCAGCCATGTTCGAGCTTGGCGAGAATACTCGGAGTCCATACTTGGCACGATCGTCGGCACGCAGAATTTGTCATATTGGTTTCCATATATGGCTGTGTTTACCACTGGCTGGCGAAGCGCTTCCGCCGGTTTATCCCAGCCGTATCCCCCATTGCCATCTACTTATTGATTAGTGGCCTGTGTCGCGACGTCTCGAACTTTGGGTGGGTTCTCGTGTCTGATGAGCGCTACTTCCGATGGTGGGTCTTGTTGCTCTTCCTGACCAACACCGGATCCAACCCGACGCTGCAGCCTGCAATCATCTACGACACTTCAAAGGGTGTACAGAAGACGCGGTCAACGCACGTGGATGCGAGGCAAGTCGAACCGCAATTGGTTGGCGAGATACCCAGGAAGGGTTGGACGCGAGAACGCGTCTTCGTTGCGGTGTTTCCTTGGCCAGTGCTTCTCCGATCAGGACGTTTCATGAATCATACGTCGCGGGGAAGCGCCGAGACGCCGAGACTATACATACGTGAGCCAAACGAGCCACACCCTGGTCGTGCTTCTCCGGGCCACTGGCAGGCACGTTTGGCCACGGGCTGGCAACTGATAAACGATGGTGCGTCCCCACGTGGGCAAGGTGGCCAGGCGTCTGGAGAATCCCTCGCAGGAACGCGAACAAGTTCGAAACTAGTGCCAGGTGGTCGAGGATCAACACATGTCGCGCGTCCACTTCCCAAAGTGCAGCTGCCAAGGGGTAGGTTCATTCCTTCGTTCGCCTTGGCCATGGTTCAAGGTGTTTTGCTTCAGGTTACTCGCAATACCGTGACGGTGTGGGACGGCTACCCGGTTAGACAACCTCCCGAGAGCTGGCGATCAAGATGGCGGTCAGACCATCATCCGGAAGTTCTTCGTCCCAAACTAGTCCTGATTGCTACTAGTCGCGCTCGACCATGAAAGCATGACCAGGGTGAGCAATGGGCGCCTGCTGTCTCAGCGCGACTTCCTTTCCCGAGGCTCCCCACATGCCGTGACCTCAAAGTCTAGCCCCCCCGGCTTTGACTACCGTCCGGTAGACCATACGGTGTATATAGTAATCGCCGCTTACGAGAGCAAAAAGGTCGCTGCCCAGAGTTTGTTTTCATGCATCGCCATTCGCGCGGCCTCGAGGCTGCACAGCACCAGCGACCGCGGAGCTCGGTTCTCTTATTTTGCCGTCACACAGGAGGAAAATCATTATCGCGAGAAAAAGCGATGAGGGTTTGAGTCGATATACACGAAAAAGGAGCATGCAGGGTGTACTGTATATCCGAGAACAAGGCAGGCAAAACACATACCGAGCGTCGCCACAGGGTCAGACCTTCATGAAAGACTCCGTCATGCCTTCAAAGTCTGAAACGAGACATGAAAGAATAGGCCAATCCTTTTATCCCGACAGACAACGGCATACCTTGACACGTTTGCTTGATCTGTCTGATACCCTCGAGTTGGCTCTCTTCGAGGTTCGAGGCGGCTTCCATCGTCTCTTGGTGTTTTCTGACAGACAATGCCTGGAAAACGACAAACGCCAAGAGTTGTATATATGCATCGTGAATCGACAAGAGACACAGACCACGAGCGTTTTCTGCGCTTCGACGATCTTGACGACAACCTCCCGCATCTTGTCTTCGTTGGTGGCATATTTCAAGAGGAATTCTTGGTACGTCTCCTCCCTAACCGTCAACGCGCGTCAACAGCAGCAGTGACGTCGACGCATATATGCGCCTCACATGTCGTTCATGATCCCTTTGACTTCGCGTTGTTTTCGATCGACCTGTTAAAAAACAATGGCAGTGAACAAAATGGTCACGATGCGAGGACCACGAGCGCGCGGACGTGTTCGTCAAGTTCAGCGTTTGCTGCCTTCATGAACTTTCTCTCCTTTTCCTTTTTCTGTTTCTGCCATGTCACTGTACGCGGGGTTACGGGATGGATGCATCAATTGGCGGTGTGGATTCATCGCACGCACCTTTGAACTCTGCAACGGCCTTGGCGTACACCCTAGAGGGATGTCAGTCGCGCGCAACGGCTTGGATGTGACACGTACTCTAATTCCCGATCATCGCTGTCTAGTGCCTTGCTGTATTGCGACAGGGCGTCGTCGTCGTCGTCTACGAGGTTTATCGAACGAGAGGCTTTATGCGGCATTTGTGAGTTGTGGTAGAAGAAGAGAACGCGTCTCGCAAAGACGCGGTCACGTGGAAGAGAGGTCATATTGACGCGGCTTTGGTGCAACAAGACAAAATCTGGACACCACGAGCAAGCTATGCGGAGGCGTCAACGCGTCGAGCGTCCGAAACATCTCCAAGAGTCCAGCACTCCCCTCGGCACCCACCAGCTCCACCTTTTGCCAGGGCAACCACACCATCACGTCATTCCCCTCCTCGAAGCCGTCCTTGCTGCTCACCGCAGACCTCCCGCCATTCGTGGGCCCAAAGTGGAACAGCACGACGTACGTGCCCAGCGTCAGATCCCCGCTCGTAAGCGGATGTCGTCGCACGAGACGGCAGAGCGCGAGTCCCGAGCGGGGACCAGCCGTGAACCGCGCGCGTTCAGACACCTTGCCCACGTCGAGCACTCTCATAATGCGAAGCTGCATGTCCGACCCAACCTTGGTCCCAGATTCCATCTTTTGTTCCATCTGGCGTCTCCAGAGCACAAAGTCCGTCTTGGCGCACGAGATGCGATCTTGAAAGCGCTCCGCCAAGCCACCCCTGCAGCGATGAGATCGCGCGGCCAAGACGCACCTACGAAAAGCACGACGTACCGAACAAACTTGGGGTCTTTACCGCGAGAACGCTTGTCTGGGCTCACCATCACGCCCCGTTGAAGCTCACGATCCGTCGACGACGTGAAACCATGCCCGTGCTGCTGGAGGAACAACGAGAGCAACTCGGCGCCCGAACCTTCCTTAGTCGGATCGGTGGCCTGGGCAACGTTGGTCGTAAGGATCGTCTTCATGGGTTTCTTTGGCGATGCGGGGCGGTGTTCGGGAAAGGGTGGTGGTGCGAGGGGTTTGAGCGGCACGGATGGTTTGGACGAGGATGGGATGGGCAGCGGAGGAGGTTTGAGAATAGATCTGGGTTTCTCGGGAGGCGCGGGGGGTAGCTTTAGCGTCGGTTGAAATGAACTCAGGCTAGCACCCGCCATCTTGTTTGACGGCTCGCCTTTGGATGTCTGCGGTGCTGCTGCGGCAGGGAGAGGTAGAAACACGGGCGGCTTCAGTACCTTGAGAGGAGGCAGCGCTCTGTCCGCCTTTGCGGTACGGGGAGGGTGCGCAGACGACGAGGGCTTCGACTGCCGCTTGAGCACCGACGGTTTGCTTGGCCCAGCCTCTGGCTCTCTGGGGATATCAAAGTCCACAAACGGGTTCCGTGGTCGGTCATGGGTGGGAAGCGAGACTGAGTTCTCCCCCGGTGCGGTGGGCTTGACAGAGCCGTCGAAAGCGGAGACAAACTTGGTGATACTCTCTGGTGGCTTGTAGCGCGACGTTGGCTTGGGTCTGTGAAAGCCGTCTGGGCCTTGTAGTCGTGGTTTCTTGGAGGAACGTTCCATGCTGGAATGGAGAATGACGCCGATAACGTCGTCTGCCGAGGTCAGCTGAGATGTGTCCACGCGAGCTCGTGTCACACTTCAATGTGCTGGACCATGTGCATAAATACGCGATGCCTCGGTTTCTCAGCTTGAACCTTTCCAAGCACCTCTCTCCACCATGGTCGCCTTGACGGACGCCGATAAACGCGAGATTGGACAGGTAAAAGATGCATTTCGCATCGAGCACTACATTAGACTTATGACGTTGGAAGCACTTTGTCTTTGGTTTTCATGGCTATGAAATCAGCGAGGATGCAAAGACCCTCATTCGCGATTATCACGTCGGGTAGGTCCCCCAGGAAAAACCAATTGCTTCCCCACTGAACGGGGTTTGATACAGTAACATTATCCTCATGAAGAGAAATGTGCAAAGTGACTCGCACTACCGTGCTTTAATTGCCTGACCTAGCTTATATGCGCATTTTACAGGTATAAAGCAGGTTCACGAACTTGTCAAGAATCTGCAGCAGTTCGCCAAGGACTGTGGTCACACCCGACCCCTTATGATCGGGATCGATCAAGAGAATGGTCAGTACATCCTGCCACATATCCTCTACTCACGCTTTACGCTCTCATAGGACTCGTGTCCGCGTTTAGTTCCACCCACCGTCACACCGCCGGGACCCAATTGTGAGTTTTGATCCGTACAACCGGCAAGTCTGGACTGAGTGACGCTAGTCCGGGCGCGATGGCACTTGCTGCGACCGGCGACCCGGAGATCGCAAAGTCGTGCTCGCTTGCCACAGCGAGGGAGATGAAGCTTGCTGGGATCAACTGGGCGTACAGTCCCGTTGCGGACGTGAACTCGGACCACCGCAATCCAGTGATCGGTAAGCGCGTGCAGTTCACCGTATTACTTGTCTGCCAACCATGACACATGCAGGTGTTCGTTCGTTCGGCGATGGTAAGCACCGCTATGCCAAGTAGAAGGACCGCAGTTCATACGAGCGCATAGATCCACGCGAAGTTGCAAAGTACGCGATACAAGTGAGCAACGGTCTCACGGAGGGCGGCATCGCGCCGTCTGCAAAGCATTTTCCGGGTCATGGGGATACACATGTGGATTCCCATCTTGCACTGCCAGTGATCAAGAAGACCGCGCGCGAGCTGCACGCGACGGAGCTGGTGCCATTCCGTGCGCTGATCGACTCGGGGATCGCCACGATCATGACAGGGCACATGGCGCTCCCGCTGGTGGTGGGGGAGGATGACAAAGAGACGCCGTGTTCGTGCTCGCGGACGGTGACGATAGGGTTGCTTCGGCATGAGCTAGGATTCAAGGGCGTGATTGTGACGGATTGCCTCGAGATGGATGCGGTTGCTGCGAGGTACACGTCGCAGAAGGGGGCGGTGTTGAGCTTACAGGCGGGCGCGGATGTGGTGATGATCTGCCACACTATGGGATTGCAGACAGGGGCTATCGAGGAAACATACAAGGCAGTCGAGAAGGGGGAGCTGTCGCTCGCGGCGTTGCGGGAGAGCGGGGGTCGGACTGATGAACTGAAGACACGTTTTGCGGGCACGTGGGAGATGGCGTTGGCCGAGTTGGATGAAAGAAGCCTGGCGGAGATTTTGGAAGCGCACGCGAAGCTGAGCGAGCAGGCATATGGCGCGTCTACGGCGGTGCTAAAGGGACCGCTGCCGGAAGTGAGGCCGGGGCCGGTGTTGGTGCTGACGCCAGAGGTGGAGAGCGTGAACAAGGCTGTGGATGACGCAGAGGAGAAGAACACGGCAGGGCCGCACTACAACTACATCGCCTTTGCAGCAAGCGTGCGGCGGCGTCGCGATGACACGCAGCACGTGGTGTATTCGGGCCGGGAAGTGCCGGCCAAGGTGGTCGGTGCGGTGCGCGAGGCAGCGCTGGTCGTTTTCGTGACGCGAAATGCTGATCGCAGCGGGTGGCAGACTGCGTACTTGCGCAGGCTGCGGCAACACATTCCAGGTGGGACGGGGGTGGTGGTGCTTGCGAGCTGTGGGCCGTACGACCTGGTGGATGCGGCGGACGTCGAGTACGGGTTAGTTGCGAGCTTCGAGTACACGCCTGCTGCGCTGGAAGCGGCCGCGGGAGTGATTTTCGGGGAGCGGGCGGGGCGGGGAGTTGCACCGGTGATGTCACGTGGTGTTGTGGGATGAGCGGTGCGACACAGCCTTGGTGTGCGATATGGAATTGGAGTTTTGTCGTTGGCAGTCGACCATTTTTTTTTTTTCGTATATCGCTCGGCCTTGCAATTGTCTGGCCATCACGAATGAAGCTCCAAAAGTTCTTCGCGCGTGACAAGCCAAAGCCCGCAAAGGTGACCCCGCTCGGCCGCGACCTCGATGGAGCAACGCAACCCATCATTGACGAGGCGAGTGCTTACCCCATCCACCGCCCGCTCTTTTCTCTGATCTTCTTGACAGGACGCCATATCCGCACATCATGGCTCGTTCGCTCCTCCAACTCCCATCCCACCCCGTACCATCCCAAGACCCTCCGCAGAGGACCACTGGGAAGTCCTCGCTCCCGCACCTGCAGAAGACGCCATCCGCGTTCCGAGTCCCCGCTCTCACCAGCAGCAATTCGTGGCCCCTGTCATACCCTCCCGCTCATCCTCCCTCGCCTCCCTCCCCCAGCCTGGCAACTCCCCACAGATGCCGACCGCCGTGCCCATCTCCCCCCGCTCCTCCTCCCCGTTCAGCATCACATCGAACACCATCTCCGTACAGGGCGTCCCCCGCAATCAGCGGCCCGACGACCGCACCGCCAGGAAAAAGTCTCCACCCGTCTCAGGTGGTGTCGCTGCCCTGGGAATGCTCAAGGCCTTGGATCCGCATCAGGAACTACCCCCCGCACCGCATCCCCCAGATCCATCCGAAGACCATCACACCTACAACGAGCCCGTCCGGATAGAAAAGGACAAGAAGGAGCGCAGGGGATTCTGGGACGGCATGTTGAGGGACAGGGAAAAGGAAAAGTGGAAGGCCGAAAAGGATAGGGAAAAAGATAGGGAAAAGGAACGCTTCGAACGCGTCCGCGACAAGGATCGGCGTGAAGACGATCTGAGCACTGCCGAGCTGACACGCATGATTGGTAAATCGCTTTCGGCATCCATCATCCCCATCACTGACCTCGATTTCTCCAGGCTATCTCACCGCGACCGCGTCAGAGGACTGGTCGATCGTCCTCGAAGTCTGCGAAAGAGCATCTGCCAGCGAAGCAAATGCCAAGGAAGCATCCAGGGCACTCCGTCGTGAATTTAAGCAAGTCTCGTCCACACTCGATCTTTCAAGGTTTTCATTAACGCATTCATCTCCTCAGGTACGCGGAACCTAAAGCTCAATTGGCTGCTGCAAGAGTGCGTACCATGTGCCTTGTTCCATTTATTTCGTTCTTATCGGGCGCCTACCCAACAGCTGTGGGCGATCATGCTTCGAAATGCTTCAGACGTCTTCATCCAGCAGATCTCCCAGCGCAAATTCATCGAGGTCCTCGAGGACGCCCTCACATCACCACGCACGTCACCCGTTGTGCGCGAACGACTGATGGAGGTTCTCGCCGCCGCTGCCTTTATAACATCCTCTCGTAAGTCGTTCGTTGATCTTCACGCCCGCGACACTTAGCTATCTAATCAGGCTCCCAGTCGGTGGGAAAGGAAAAAGACAAGGACGGCTTCCGCGCCCTCTGGTGTCGTTTGAAACCTGCAGACAAGCCTGAAGCGGGGGTTCCCTTTGATACAGAGGATGCCATGTTCAGCCCCCCGGTTGTTTCTCTTCCACGTCCACTCTCTCAATACTCTCTCGAAACTCCTATTTTTGCCCAATCATTTGCTCGGGACGAACTATCGCCCACACCTCCCCCACTAGAACGTCGTCCGGTATGTATCTACTGTGGTCAGTTTTTCTCGGATCTTACTCAAAAATCCGCTGCAGAGCGGTCGGCGCTACCAACAGCAACGTGTCATTCCACCCGATGAGGATATACGGCGTTTGTTCCAAGAGTGCAAGATCGCTCGTGGTAACGCCGATCTACTATCTCAAACCTTGGCTTTCGCCAAACCCGACGCTCTCGACGCTGACCTGATTCCTGTGAGCTCATCGTTTTTTATCATATTTAGTCTCTAACAAATCCCATCCGTAGGAATTTCTTAATAAATGCCGCGCGTCGCAGGAGCTAATTTATACTCAGATACCTTGGGCGACTGCAGGTGCAGAACGCTCCCGAGACGACAGAGCCATGCGTCAGCATGCTCGAACGCGTTCAGTCACGCATGGGTCTCAACAAGATCTCGCACTTGCAAATACGGAGGACGCGCCAGACGAACTCACCATTGAAGAAGAGTTGCTGGCCGCCCTGCTAGATGCAAATTTGGCTCTTATGGCGGCCCTGCGGATGTATGACGACCTTGCGAGAGTCGCAGCTGAACGAGCTACGGAGGAAAAGAGTAGGAGGGAGGTTAGAATGGATAGACGGGTGAGTTTTACCCTTTACTTGTGTTATTTCAGCATTCTGATGAATATTGGCAGCAATTAAATGACGATTTTGTCATTGAGCCTCCAGGTGCCTATACGGGTCCCTCTGACCCACCTTCGCCACCGCTTCCATCCCCAACTGCAACACCGCTCCAACAGTTCGAGTTGCCAGCTGTCGTACCTTCACCAAACCATCCTCTTCCCCGGATTCCACCCAGTCTTGTGCCAAGTGCACTGGTGCAGAACCAACCTCCTGGCCATCACTATGGATCGCAAACCAATACTCCGACGCTTATCGTCCCGCCCCACCCACTTGGTCCTCGTTCTCCGGCGCAAATCACGACAACATCTCGTACGCCTTCACCAGACCGAATTTCTGGGCGGCCCTCTAGACACAGTTCGCAGGATAGCGAACCGGATCACATATCGGAGGTGATAGAGAGGATGAATATCGAAGGCGATGTGTCCAATAGCGACGATGACATTCGTACTCCGATCCGGCCGAGCGCCAAGGCACTTGGAAAGCGGCGAGTCGAGGAATCAGACGGTACTTGACTCACTTGTCAACGGGTTGCAGATGCTGAATATCTTCTTTTGACAGATAGCGAGTCAAACAATGCGTTCTTTGGCAGGAATGACCCGTATCGTGACACTGCGGCCGACTCTGATTCGGACGACGTTGGGGTTTTGCCCAGACGTCAGCCTACACGTTATGTCTATGATGCGGCCGCTGAGCGCACGGCACAACACCTTCGAGATCGTTCAGTCAACGGTGTCCATTAATTGCGGATTCGTCCTCATACTCCTGTTTTCCGGTAGACGTTTTCCTTCGGAATACAATGCATGCACCCTGTTGTACATTAGCTCTGTAGTATCTCCTTCCCTTGGGACCATATATTTATCATTTTTCTCGAGGAGGCTGAGCGGGCCACATGCTCTTGTTTGGCTGTGTTGCTGTTCCATTGCAGAGCCGGCCTCGGACTTTGCTGCAGCTTGCCCAACCACCGCCAGCACGCACGGAAGGCGACGAATTTACGCCCCTTGGACCCGCACGATGTCGAGCGTAAAGAAGGAAGATTCTGACCTCTACGGAGGCAAGCACTCCTCCAACGTGCCGGAGATCCGCTCACATGTTTTCTGCTCAGATTTATACGACGACGAGTTCACGGTCCCTTTGGATGACGAGTATCAATCCCCCGTCGAGCCAGCGCCCTCCTCGACACTTGACAAGCCTTCCGAGTCAACAACACCGACGACGACGACGACCGCCCCGGCGGTAAACGTCAGGGCCGAGCCTTCCGGAACCGGCACGCTCCCCGCAAAACCCGCAACCACAGACTCCTCGGGGTTGTCGTATTCCGCCCAGGTAGCAAAACAGTTCTCTGCTTACCAGCAGACGCCTAGCCAAGAACGGCAGCAACGGACCGCCCTCCTCACAAATCCGCAGCCGGGTCCATCCGCAATCGCGACTCACGAAGGGCCTGCCGACCGCAACTCCCAAGGTAGACCGATACGGCCGTCGGAAATGAAAGATGAAGGGTAAGCTGTTCTTCTTCTTGCGACGACCTGGTGCTCGGCACTTGCTCGCCCAAGGGCCTTATCGGTTCGTGTTCTACAATCGCACGTGATCCGGTGCGGTTGTTGCAACGTACATGTCGTCTTTCAAGTATTTCCCGCGATAGTGTCATGAAGGAGCCTTGCTTTTCTTACACTGTACATGCTCGTGCTGCTCGCATCTCTGCATTTTTTACCCACCGTTTTTAATTGCCATGCTAATCTGTCGCTCCACTTGCTATCTCCCACTCTTCATTACTGGCCACTGTCTTGCTTACTCTGGTCGCTACCTCACCATACCTCTGGTCGCTAATCACTTTTGTGTCGATTTCACGATACCGATACCGCATACCGCTGGACCTCGACGACTCGTCTCACATTGCTTCTCTCACTGCTCTACTCTTAATAACTCGATACCCAATTCCCTACGGAACCCGATAGCAAAATGTTCATTGGAGGCCTTAACTGGGACACTACAGATGGTATAACGCTCCATGCACATAGAATTCAATCCCTTTATCACTGACACACTCGTGACCCTTTTTACTTGTCTGAGCAGACGGTCTGAGAAAATACTTTTCGGAATTTGGCAAGGTGATCCTTTTGGCGTTGTGTAGGGTGGTATGCTCGTGATACGATGGTACTAATGCTGTCTCGAAAGGTGGATGCATGTACCATCATGCGCGACCCCGACGGGAGGTCAAGGGGGTTTGCCTTCCTCACGTTCGAGGAGTCAGTGTCCGTCAATGCTGTCCTTGCCCGCGATCACATCCTCGATGGCAAATCGGTCAGATGCTTGCTTTGATTTCATCCTCCCGGTGTTGACTATGTTGTGCCCGACAGATTGACCCCAAGCGTGCCATTCCAAGAGAAGAACATTTGAGAAACACGCGTTATTTCGTCGGCGGCCTTGCGCCTACCACCAACGCAGACTCGATGCGGGAGTTCTTCTCCACCTTTGGTAAAGTCGTCGACGCCACGGTGATGGTGGACCGAGATTCTGGTCGCTCAAAAGGTTTTGGATTCGTCACCTTTGAAGACGCGACGAATTCAGACCAGTTTATTGGAAAGTTGGGTCTCGTCCTGGACGACAAGCAGGCCAGTGTTTTTGCCACTCGACGTTGACGTGCAGATGCCAACGTGTTGTCTTGTATGCGTGACGAACAGATCGAAGTCAAGGCTGCCCAGCCCCGCAGCCAACGCGATCAAGCGCGGAATCTGGCTGCGACGCGCGAACCGTATTTCAATGATCAAGACTCCCGGACGCCTTCTGCTGCGATCGTTCCCTTCAACGCGCAGCAAGCTGGCAACCCGGCTGCGTCCATGCTCTACCAACGCATGATGAATCAAATGCCTCCCATGGGTGGCGCACCGGGTATGAATATGATGAATCCGATGATGATGGGCATGATGAATATGGGTGGGATGGCGGGGATGAACAACATGGGTGGTGGCGTGGGCGGTATGAACGGCCTGGGCGGCATGAATGGCATGGGGATGATGGGAGGGATGGGTCCCATGGGTGGGATAAACCCTATGGCGATGCGGATGGGTATGAACGGGCCTTTGGGCATAGGGATGATGGGGCAGCCAGGTGCGGGGATAGGCATAGGCAACGTGGGTATGCGGATGAGGCCGGGAATGCCGGGGATGGGGATGGGTGGCGGGGCGATAGGCGTCAATGCGGGCCTGGGTGCAAACGCTGGACGCATGGCGATGAACTCTGGGCTGGGTCCTTCTCGAATGTCGACGCGCGGACAGCATGCCTTCCATCCGTATGCGCGCTAGACGACAAGGTACCGTTTCAACCGTGACACTAGAGGACTTGCTGTGTTATCTGTACCATATATCCTCTTCTAGTGCTCTTGTTCCAGTTTTTTTTTCTGCTCTGATAGTATTTATTGGTCGCTTCGCGATGTTTCAATGGAGGCTAATTATCTGTTGATGCCAACTACTGTACAACCTAGTCTGGGAGCCTACGAGTTGCGATCTCCCATTATATAAAGAGGTGGGTGAAAAATGAGCTTTGAAGATATCAACACGAGTCGCTTTTCTGCAGCCCGATGTTTGTGAAAGCTTATAGGGTCGACTTGAGGAAGATCGATGCGGTGTTCGGTCAGAGTACCGACGGGCCACGCAATATGCGATATGTCGACGCGACTATGGAATATATTCCCTGGGAGGCATACAAGATTCGGGCCACTATCACATGGCGCTCGTTGGAAGGTAAAGCAAACACTCCAAGACATGCCCATGCCCGAGGGTGGCGACCGAGACTGCTCGACACTGCGAAATACATGTTGATGCCTGGCGTGTGGAAGAAGGTCTGGTAGATGATGCCAGGTGCATTGGCAGTGACCTTTGCGGGCTCTGTCAGGAGGAGTAGCTTGCGTGTCTGATGAGATTCTACTAGTGCAAGTCTTTGCGTAAACACACACATTTGCCCGTGGACAGGAGCCAATGGAGGAGGTTGAACTGAAAGTTGTTACGGAATGGGCTTTTTTACATTGCAGCATTTAACAACGCTTTCGACGTCACCGTGGTGGACAGATCCAAAAGCGACTATCGCGTCCCTTTGTTTTCCCTGCGATAGCCGTCACGATGTGATATCGGTGGGATCCGAACACAATTCGTCTGTCTATACGCTGAAATCAGTGATCATATCGCAGTCGGAGAGACGAGAAACTGCCGCACCATGATCCCCCCATCCAAAGCTCCGTTCAAGTTGTATTCGAACGAGTGTTACGCAAGTGAAATCTTGGCAAGCATCGTCTGCCTTCAATTTCTCTTGATAGGATACTCGAGTTCTCCAAATGTCCAAGCCCGGTGCACCACGGGACCGGTACGTGAATTGTCCAAGGAGCGATGAGTGTCAGTACTAGTACTAGACCGGAGTGTAAGAATCAGAATATTGTATCCGCTTACATGAAAGAAGTAGGCATGCCTCAACAACTCCAGACAGGCTTCTGATAGATATCCTCGTGTCACGTCTCCACTGTTGGCTAGATAGAGGTCATCATCATTCATCCGGGACTTACTGGAGACACGAAAGAGGTACTACTGTGATTGGCGGTAGAGTGATCCGCCAAACGTCAACACGACCAAATAAACTCCTATTCACGGGTCATGGTCTCTCGTTTTCCAAGCTTCAGATTCAACGAGTTACGACCTCTAGTAAAGGTAGGTGGACAAGAACAATGAGCCTCGATGATATGAACTCATCAGTCGCTTTTCCGCAGCCCAATGTTTGTGAAAGGTTATATAGTCGACTTCAGCAAGATTGACGCGAAATACGGTCGTACCGACAAGAAAGACCCTCACAATATGGGATATTTCGACGTGATCATGCAGTATATTCCTCGGGAGGCATACAACTACACTGCCTTTGTACAAGATGATTCGGGTCACTATCATGTTGCACTCGTTTTCCTGGAAGGTACAGATAGGCAAAAACTCCAAGACATGCCAATGCCTGAGGGTGGTGACCTGAGACTTCTCGAAGCTGCAAAATATGTGTTGACGCCTGGCATGTGGAAGCAGATCTGGTAGATGATGCTAGGTGCGGTCTCCTTTTGCGGTGTCTAAGCTTGAGTAGTTTCTGATCGATTTCGACTTTTGTACCATTCTCCGAGTCAATGCTCCCTGGCCATCAAGCAACAGTACCCTTGTTGAACGAAGAGTGAATGAGTCTCGGTAGCTCGGGTTGGTCATGTCGGTTGTGTTTCTGTGTTGTTCACCACTTGCAAAGGCTTCCTGGCAGCAGCAAACAGCGTGACTTTAAATTTTCTTGACATCTTGTTCTATAGAGACAGTACAGACTCATACAGCAGACCTACATCAGATGTATTAGTCAGATTCTCATTGGACCATCGACTATCACCGTACAACGCCGTTGTCTGACGGTTTACCTCGAGTAATTTGCGTTGGATGCAGCGTAAAATTAGACAGTCCATTTTCTCATTTTTGCGACCAATTGCCCTATCTTGTCGCTTCCGTCGTCGTTTGCGAGCGCGGCCCTCCCCTCGTTGTCTGTCATCCCAACCAAAGCCTTCCACCGCTCCAGGTCTCCCTTCTCGACGCCCAGCGCACGCACGATCGTCTCGAGGTATCCCAAGTCGGCGCTCAGCTGCGCGGCCCCGGCCACGCTCAACGTTTTGATCTGCGGAAGAACGTCCCGCGTGAAGTGTACGACCGTCGCGCGGCCGAGCGACGAGAGCCACGCAGCGGTGACAGCCTCTGGGGAATGCACTTGCCCCCGCTCCTCCGCCTCTCCCATCGCTATCACCGTCTCCACACCATCTGTGCCCGCCAGCCCTCCGAGCTCGAACCCGAGCGCATCGTCTTCCGCATAAACCTCGAACAGCCTAGGGAGGTTCAGCAGCCCGTCGCCGACGCGGTGGGCGACGTCGCTCGGGCTGAGCGAGAATATGGGTACGATGACGCCCGTCATGCCGGGTACCGCTTCTTGGGCGCGCGCAGCGGACCACAGGGGAAGGGTGGGGTAGGCCGCGAGGTGCGCATAGAGCGGCGAGAGCAGGACGCGTTGCAGCGTGTGTTGGTTGGCCCGGGCGAACGCTGTCAGTGCCGTGTGGGCACTCGGGAGGAGGTTCAACGGGTGTTTCGTAGAGGGTACGACACGCATGAGGAGCTCTCTCAGCTCCAGCGAGTTCAGTGAGGATTGGGCGAGTAGGAGGCCTTGGCCCTTGGTTGCACCGGGGGTGTACATGCCGGACCCACCACCGCTTCCCCATGCCGTTCGAAAGACCGTTGACACTTGTCTGAGTGACGCCATCAGGCGAGTCTCGAACATGCCAAGACGGTCCTTCACTGCCCGTCCAGCAGCGAGGAGATGCAGTGCCTTTTGTATGTGCGCCCAATCTTGTGAAGTATAGTCTAAGTCTGCGAGTTCTTCATCCTCCAGAGCCGCCGACGCCGCCGGCTTTGAGCCAGATCCAGGCATCGATCGTGAATCCGTGCCAACGAGATTGGAAATGGAGTTCGTCCAGGTCTCCACGAAGGCGCTAACGAAGGCATCCAGGGCGCGCACGAGGCCAACAGATGCATAACCATGCGTGAACACTAGGCAACGTTCTATGCTTTCCTCCGCAGCGCTGAACACGTCCACGGCACGTTCACGCATGGCTCGCGCAGCACGGTCGCCATCTAGATCCCTGATGTTACCAGGAAGAGGGGAGCCCAGAGTCTCGTCCAATAACCGCCTTTCGAGGGTGCCAAAGTCGACCTGGAAATCGAGGAATGGCTGGAAGAGGCATTGCTCCCACTCTGCGCCTTCGTCTGCACCACCACCCGTAGCACCTGTACTGCCTATGGCTCCCCCTCCAAGCCTGCCCGTACTACTCATCGACCGCCAAGACATCGACATTCGCACAGAGCGCCTTCTGGAATGCTTTGCTTCGTTTGAGGAAGACGACGACGCAGTTAACAAGGGAGGCGCAGATGCGCGTAATTTCTCGAGAATTCTCTCAGCACCTCGCGCAAACTCTTCGGAGGCTTGAAAAAGTTTTACGATGTCCTTCAAGGCTGTCGCGCTACTCCCGTTGTGGAAGAGGGCAGCAAGACGTTGAGCGGGAGGTGGTGTGAGTACGCTGAGAGTGGTGTAGATGAGAGCGACGAGCGTGCGTTCTGGGTCTGGAAAGATAGTGGGAAGGGCGGCACGCTCTCCATTGAGAACAGCCAAAAAGGAGGACAGGAAGGAGGGGTAGAACGCGCTTAGTGATTGAGGAGTTTCTTTGTCGGGTTCCTCGCCGGACCCAGATTCGCCCTCGATAACCGCTTTGCTCCATGCCTCCACTGTGGAACTGCGTCGCGTACCATAGTAATAGTTTCTGAATTCGCCTTCGCGCTCTATATCGCCAAAGATAGCGTAAAATGACTTGCACGATTCTACGTCAGAAGCAGTCACAGCACGGACGAGATCGGGAGAGAGAGCAGCCTCGAGTTGGTTCGCGAGTGAGGTCAGTAACGCACGGCGTGGTTCGTGCACTCCTCCAGATGAGGTGCCGGGGGTGGTGGCGGTACGAGCAGACACAGGCATCAGCCGAGCGGAAGCGGATAGCCTGGAAGCGGCACGTGCATACGCCTTCTCTGCAAGTAAAGTAGTGACCTCTGTCTCGAGCGCGCTCCACGACTCTGCCTCACGGAGGACATCGCGAGCAGCTTCCATGCGCACTCTCAGAGTATCGAGATGCTGCAAGCGTTCGAGGACCTTGGAGGTCGCGTCAGGCTCTGCAGAGTCGGTGGTGGTCGGAACTGAGCTGCGAGACTGCGGTGGCAGGGACTGTGCGAGGATGTTGCGGAGAGCCAGCGCGCCATCCCGGGTGAAGTGGATGTCATAGGCAAGACGAGGAGCAGCGCGTGCAATGTCGTCGATGATGTGCTCGAGGGTTGCAGAGGTCGATTGGGTTGCTATGGATGTCGCGGTCTGCAGCGTGTCCAGGGTGGAAGCATGTTGGACCAGCGGGGGATCAGTGGACGAGTCATCGCCGGGAACGTTGAGGACGGTGTTGAGCCACGTTAGCACGTCGGGAGATTTATCGAGTTGCTCGACGACCGACGCTGCAGTCACCGTCGCCGTGGAGGCCATACTAACCAATCAAAGCAATGCGGCCAATCTCTTCAATGGACAAAGGGCGTGTGATTTTTGTGGTTATTAGTGATCAGTTCAACAATCGGATATGGTGTAAAGGCTAACATTGCCGCCTCTCACGCGGCAGCTCGGGGTTCGATTCCCCGTATCCGAGTAGTTTTTGTTTCCCTCAGTCGCATTTATTTTATTCCTTCAATGTTCTCCAAGTTCCATTACTCTAGCGTGATTCATTCTTCGTTTATTTAGCTTCAGCGAATGGACATCTGATCAGACTTATCGTCAAAGTGGCAAGTCATTCGAGGTCACTCAGGCTGGCTCGAGTACCCGACAAACAGAACTGACCTCGAAGTGGTCAGACGTATACATTTCCAGCAGCTGTGAGACGCTTTGAGAGTCATAGCTTACAAGATATCTACCTATTAGGCTCGAGTCTGGCCCCGAGCTCTACCGTTCACCCTCTAGATCCCCTCCCCCAACCAATGTGGCAATTTATCACATACCCAAGACCGCTGAAATATTGCTAGAAGGGAAGTTGGGAACACACGGTAAGAGGGCGAGATAAGAAATGGTTTTATTTCGATGATACAGCCGTTAGAGCGTTACATAGCGAAAAAAAGAACTCGGATACGGGGAATCGAACCCCGAGCTGCCGCGTGAGAGGCGGCAATGTTAGCCTTTACACCATATCCGACTGACCTATGGTGATTATAGCAAGTTCAGAACACACTTCGAGTCCCCTGGGGGTTATATACCAAGATCTCATATCCGATACTTCCCTGATATTAATAACACTCGCAGATAAGCAAAGAAGAATACATTAGATATGGTATAATGCCAACTATGCCAACCCTTACATGGCAACTTGAGGTGGGTTTGTTTTGTCCTCTACATTAATCTAATCTCATCGGTTTACATCATGCCTTTCACGCGGCAAGCTCGGTTCGATCCCCTGTATCCGAGTTCGATCGCTTCCAACGAACGCGCACAGCTCTTCGTGATCGCGGATGCGTCTCAGAGCATCGCTGAGCCTGTGAGTTCCCTTGTTGCTCAAATTATTGTTGGAGGATCCACACCTGCCTCTGACGTAAGCCGCGACTGTTCCTCTAGTGTATCCGGAGCAAAAAATCGACAGCAGTTCTGAGCGAAAAGTACTCGGATACGGGGAATCGAACCCCGAGCTGCCGCGTGAAAGGCGGCAATGTTAGCCGCTACACCATATCCGATGGTGTGAAATTCGACCCCTGACCCTCAGATCTCAGAGCTCGGTGAGGTACGTAAATATCGCCGATTCGGAGAGCGTAGCTAACAAGTCGTGCAGCCTGAGGTCGGGTTCTTCGATACGTGGAAGTGCGACACTCTTCATCATTTTGAAATCACGCTATCTTCCTGTCGCGTGCTCGGCTCCGAGTCCTGCGGAATGATAAAAGCTGCGACGTCGTTAATATGTAAAGTTGAAGAAAGTATCTTGGGTCCTTGCATCGCATATGCAAGACACAGAGACACAAGTGAGGACAACTAGTACCCCGTCATTGATCGTCACCAATTTATATATAACATTGGTAATACAAAAAAAAAAAACTAGGCGCCTGTACAGGATGGCATGCCAAGGGCCGCTCAGAACCGATCTGGAACAAGCAAGACTCTACAGCTTGGTAAACGGAACATGTGGTGCGGAGATTTGGATCTGGAGATCATTGACCATTTTGATAGCAATCTGCGGGGCATTCGGCCACCGTATCTTATGTCATGTTGGCACAAGTAACGGATCGGCCACGGTAATATATTGTCACGTTGTGGCACGAATGGTTCAAATTCGATAAATTAAAAGTGCCTAACATGTGTGATATGCGATGGAAGAAGAGGGGGAAAAAGCAGAGGACATAGAGTGATGACTTGAAAAATATGACCGTAGAAAAATGTCAGCAGACTAGCTGCCTATCGTGAATGACCAAGAAACAAGAGATCGTTCCGTTACAGAAGTAAAGAGTACAACCTAACCTGCCAGTGGGGGCAATGATGGAAAGAGGGAAGGGAATGGTATGGCTCTGTCACCTAGTTGACGAGTACACCCGCACAACGCGCATGGTGATCATTCCTCGGAATCTGATGCGTGAACACTGCTCCGCAGCTGGGACAGTTCCACCTCCAGAGTAGATGTCTCTCTTGGATATGCCTCATCAACCCTTCTTTGCTAAATGGAGAGGCATCCGAGCAACCCTCCCACTGGCATAAGAAGCCGCGGGAGCGATGTCCGATACCCTGTATCCCATGTAATTCTCGCAAGTGGGTAGAGAAGTAAAGCCCCTGAACAGCAGTACTGCACCGCACGCCGCCTTCCACCCACCGACAGGTGTGGGGGCTGAGCTCAGGAGAGGTGGCAATGGACACCAACCTCTGGGCATCCTGAAGAGAGTGAGAAACAGCGATGGATAATGTGTTTGGCTTACCTCGTCCGTGAAATCGTGGTTGAAACCATCGTTATAGTTGTTTGTGATATTCTGAGGCATTATGTTCACTTGGAGGAGACAAGCTGTCGCAAAGAAGAATCCAAATCACGAATCGTACCGTTGTCCAGCACCAGAGTACTAGCATGTTTGACATTTATATGGACCCCTGCGCAAATATCCGGCCACGCCGATGACGAGGTTACAATGCTCGCGCATTTTTTACAGCATGGCATGGCACAAATGACTCCGCTGCCTACACGAACTCACATGTGTGATGTATTATTCCTGCGTCTCAGCGTGGTGGGCACTTTGCTCGAGGGTCCCACATCAAGCTATCTGCCACATGAAGGACTTTTGCGGTTAGGTCTAAACACTGTTCCGGCATTCACTTGTGAAGAAGGGTGGTGGCGGACTCACCTTGGTACATATTTCCACATTCACAGTAGATCCTGGCCACACTTCAGGAACTTGGTAGGCATCTAGATAAACCGACGGTTAGTGGAAGAAAATAGCCGTCCTACGCTTTGAATGATTTAGAGGCTCCGTAGATCAATGTATCCACCTTTACGAGAAAGTCGTCGACGATTGCCAACGGTGGCTAAATTAGTTGGCAGAAATGATCGGGCGCTCGGTGAAGAGTAACATTGCAACCACTTATACAGCGGTGTGAACAGCAACGTTGTGTTCACTGCACGAAAAAGGCAATTATGTCGCACAGCCAAGTAAATACAACTCACGAGACCAACTTTACTCAACTGGCAAGCAACTGGCAAGGACCTTCAAGTTCTTTTGATAACTAACAACAGGCACCTTCTGATTGCGATGGATGGTATGGGCAATGAGCAGCCGCATCACCGAAAACTGGGTTGTGTATTAGTATAGGTGCGCCAGCGCGCTATGCCCGCGCCCCGGACCAGTGCGGAGGTGACAATGACCGGTACCAGTCGACGTCTCGACCACCAACCAGTACACGCCCACCAATCGAGGTAACGGGAACAACTTGCTTCAGACTCATCTGCAAGGCTTGCGCATCACCCGTGTATGTGTATGTTGAGGAAAAGCAACTGTTTTCATGCACTCAGCGGACAGATGGCAAATTTCTGTACGGTTTGAAACATTTGTAGCTTGCTCAACATGAAACGGATCCGAATACAGTATGAACCCCGCCTCGGTGATCATCCAAGCAAACACTCACTGACAAACCCACACCTATCAGATATTCGTGCCCAATCCATCCTTTCTTTTCCAAGTCGCCATCACTTGAGATGTCCAACCAAAAGGTTTGCACACGGTTACGTTCGGACTCCTATCTGGCCGCCAGGTCAGTGATCGTTCTGTCAAATTTTTTTGCGCTATACGTATTGCTTCACTATAATTTTTCTTTGTACCACCGCATCTCATAAATCATACAGAGTAATATTATTTGTTTCAAACGAAATCCCTTAGTGCTAAGTGCATGTCTCGCACGTTTGAACTGGTTCTCCTCCTCGGTGTAACGTACTTCCTGCACCTTCGGGAGTCCAAACGTGTTTGAGTAGTAGCCGTGTGCGTCTGGTAAGCGGCGGTGACTGGTCTGACTGCAGATGCATCGATGTTCTTCGAGGATCTGACTCTTCGACGTCCTGGAGCATCTTTCACACATGGATTACTTCTCCCACGTAATGGCTCGCTCAAAACACCCACTTGTCCTACAGCCCTAGGGCTACACTACAACAGTGACTAACACATTCGGTAGGAATGTACATGCACATGCACAGAAACTTTACTGCCGGATGATTTGAAGCGGGAAACACACAATGGAGGCAAAAAAAAAACGAGATAAAGGGATGAAGACCGCGGACAAATGCAAAGGAAGGAACGCGTGAGTCAACACACTGAGTGATTGCATCTAAATAGGATGGTCAAAAAATGCCGCTAAATAATCTTGGATTATATCAACACACCTTCAAGAACCCTTAGGTGCCTCCTTGCAGGAAATGGCCTGTGCCTCATTCATAGCAGTGACGATTGTAACCAAAAGATCTTTTCCCGCCTCGAAGTCATCTTTGATGGTCTTCCCAAGGTCACCCTCAGGAACTTTGATATCGTCTTTGGGTGTCCCATCTGTAGTTAGGAGGTTAAGAAAACCGTCGTCAATGTTCACCTAAGAAATGCAATGAGAACCTGGAAAGGAATCCAGAGTAGATAAGCGGTTACAATGGCATATTCATTTCGTGAAACGTTAGGGACATCCATATTGTGAGTAGACGGACAGATATCTTCCTATTCGGGCATACATAATTAGATGGAATACATCGTTCAGCAGATAATCCCTGCGTACCATTTTTTTGCCGGTGAAGATCTAAGTAAGTTGATGTCAGGGAGAAAAAATCGAGCACAGGTGCGACCAAGACATACATCAATGGCAACAAGGTGAACTTTGGCGTGTCCATGCTTTCCGGTCTTGGAGGTTGACATCTCAACAATCTTGCAGGGGCGGCCTGGTGGTAAAGAGGGCACATCAGACAACAGATATGGCCATCTGCAGAACGTGGATATTTTGTGACCGACGTGCCTTTGATAACAACATGTCCGTTTTTGCGAAGAGCAGAACACTGCATGGGAAACGTGAGCGAGGCGCCTGCACTGGCCTAAGGTTTTGCATCGGGTGAGATCAACAGCGAGGATGAGCAAGGAGAGATAAGAGAGCAAACCTGCTCGAAGGTCTGATTGTGCTGCTCATCGTCAGACATCGTTGCGGATGATGATGGGGAGGGGAGTCTAAGTGGGTCTACGCAGGGGAAAGATACAAAAGATGAAGGAAGATGGATGATGCCAGGACGAGAACGATGTCTACCAACACGATCACGATTTTCATTTTAAGCTCCGACACGTGGGAAACCGTGCGCAACTCGGACGCCGAGTTGCCGTCGTGTGTTCATTCATGTCTGCTGACACAAGTACTACATAACGGCTACTTATGCTGAGGGCGTCAGATTATGGTGTAAACGTGCGAGGCCTAGGCTAGTAGAGGGAACAGCAATCACGGGAATGAAAAGATGACCTACTTCAAAGGGTTCCATCGTCCACATTATGCCGCTGGGAGACCGAGAGACAACGCTTGTTGTACGCCACCATCAGAGGCCACTAAACCCTTGTGAATCAGACAAATGACTGCAACTATTGAGCGCCTGCCAACGAAACAAATTAGCACATAAACCAACCATGCCCTCACTGTGGTGTACGACTGTTGAAATTGGGTGCCAAGGGCCTTGAAGGCGATGGTGCGGGAATTGCCGACCCTCACTTACCACGAACCTTGCCGCATACGTGACTCGGACACCTCCCGAAATCGCTTCAGCTGGCAAGTACACACAATGATCCTCTAGGCTCACGTGTTCACCATTAGCTTCGTTGATGACCAGATTTATTTTTTGATTTACATACTTTGATTTATCATGCATCCATTCGGAGGAACACCAGTATGTCCTCGGTGTCGCAAGGCTGTCTATGCGGCTGAGCAGGTATGTACCATTAGTCGTGCGCATGCTTCATTCGACTCATGAGCATGTGAGCTAGGTCATGGGGCCAGGTCGAAAGGTAAGCAACTTTGCAGTATCACCGCAGTGTTCACCAGTTCGGTTAACCTTGTGCCAATATCAGCTTTACCATAAGGTGAGTAATTACGCCACATCTTCTGCCTTCGCTCATCCAGGTGCTGCACCATACACTTAACAGCCATGTCTTGCGTGTACTTCATGCAACAAACGTCTGGACTCCCTTACCCTACTGGAGCACGACCAAGAGGTATGGCTTCATCATCATGGTTAATTCACCTATCTCGATGCTCACTTGATTTAGCCGTATTGGTAGGAATCACTCGCCCAACCCTTGTTTTGCTTGTCTTGACCCCTTCTCAAAGCAAAAATTGTCATATACGCAGCTTTGGCACCCGGGACCTTCGACAGGCAAACCTCCCAGACCGGGACGATGTTGTTTCTCCTCCTCCGATGCCTTCCACTCCTTCCCGAAGCCCATTCCCTGCGGTGTCTGGATCATCCAGTACCCCTTCGCGAACACCGGGTAACGTCACTGGCCAGACGTCCCCCGCCCGTTCTACTTTCCCTTTGCCAACCACTCGTGGCCGAGCTAATGGTTCACTGGATCTCACATCACGTCCTTTTGTTAACGATGGATCTCGTTCTCCTGTCCGCAGTCAATTTACAGGACTGGGACCACTTCTTCGTGCCAATTCAGCCCTTCCCGCACGGTACTCCCGTGCTCCTACCAACACACCAATTGATGTAAGCACTCCTAGCGTAGAATCAAACATGGAGGGAAACGATACCGCTGAAGAGGACGAAGTACAAGACATTGTTGAGGAGCGTGTGTCCTTTGAGGGCGACATTACCAACACCAAACGTGTTGGTGAAATTCAGCTTCCGCGCACAGTGCCACTCAGTCCTTCCAAGTCTACCTCAAGCGTTCCCAGGGCTACGGAACGCATGGAGTCCATCTCATTTGATCGCCCAGTATCACCACTCAAGCTCAGCTCGACTGGGGTCGTTTCGAAGGGAGGGCTCAGCTCGTTGAAACAGACTGCCACTGGGACGCGCTACGGGGCAGCGCTCGGCGGCAGCCCAGCTAGCCCAGCAAAGACATGGGGGCTCGGTGGCACGACGCCTGTATGTCCACGATGCGGCAAGAATGTGTATTTTGCGGAACAAGTCAGTGGATATTTCCCTAGGTCCGGATCCACCCTGATATCTTCGATAGATGAAAGCAGTTGGGAAGACATGGCATAAAGGATGCCTGCGTTGCACCTCTTGTAACACCCTGTTAGATTCTAAACGGTTGAATGACAAGGATGGAGATCCACTCTGTGGAAGATGCTACAATAAGGTGCGTCATATTTTGCACTTATCTTGCCCCTCTAACGTTTCTATACAGCTTCATGGTCCGCAAGGAAACGGATATGCTTTGCTTGGGAAACCGGGCAGTTGAACTTAGTATCTCATTCGAGATATACCCCCATCCCGTGACTCTAACACTGATGCTAAATGATGGATCTTGACAGGACCCTTCGATATTATTATTCTACTCGTGTCGCTGTACCACTTAAATGTTCTTTCCAGTGTCTGCATTTTATAATGAGTCTAGATATATCCACTGTAGCGCGGACTTTCCCTGATATATTTTCCGTATTTCTATGTACACGGGAAGCGAAGTTAAACTTTCCACTAATGGCCGAGTGGCCTCGCCAGCTGATTCCTTTGGTCCTACCTATGTCTGCAGGGACCCAGGGAAGGTTGTCCTTGCCCAGCTTCTGGCTCCATCTGACGATTAATACGTTGAGAACGATACTTCCTCCAAACCGATAAAATTTCCTGCAGTATCCCAACCTTTTCCCCCAAATCCACCAAGCACCGATCTTGGATTATGTCCACCATGATTTCTTGCGCAACAGCCTGAGCCTCAGGGCCAGCATTGGACCCGGGATGATATGTCAGATACGCTCCAATCCGCCTTCTGACATAAGCGGGGGCAGCCCTCCAGAAATCTTCAGCGAGTCTCCTTTCAGGAACCCCGTGGACGACTACGATGAATGGGGTGATGCCACCCTTGTAGATGGAATGAAACCTCTCCAATGTCCTCCACGTTTCACTGCCTGGTTCTTCCGCGGGCATGAAGAACATAATGAGGCTGACACCCTTGTTGGACTGATCGGAGATGCGGGCCTGGATATTGCCAGATGGTTGGCTCGAAATCGGCGAGAAGCTTTGCGGATCAACTTGTTGAAATCGATGCTCCCGCTTGTGGCCAACGGAATGCCGTAGAGAAGACTGTACACCCGGTGCAACGTCAAGGAACACGCCTTGCCCTGTCGTGTCACAGACGACCACAGTGGTCGTCGGCCAAGAGAGCTCTCCGACCACTGCTCGCACGTTGGGAACCGTGACCCAGGATGCATCATTGCCAATCTTCCAGCTTCCTAATGTGTATTCTTCTTGCATGAGGTGGATGAGTTGATGGCGAGCGTCGGTGTCCAGGTCACCGCTGGGGAGTTGACATGGATTGCAAGAGATGTAGACATGCCTGTCGAAACGAAACCCTTTTCGTCTGAGATCCGATTCATTTCTCTGCCACCACGTATTGGCTCCCTCCTCGGATCCGAGAACGACCATTGCCACTGGTACTTTCTTCCTACAAATAGCTGCATGGAAGAGATTATAATTCCGAGCGTGGCGGATTTTGGGTCTTCCCGCACGAAAACAGAAAAGGAGAAGGTCAATGCCCGCTGTTTGCTTGATCCCACGGACGAGGAGCTTTAGATTTTTCCGGGTGACGAGGGCGTCATCGTCGGTTTCGTCGAATCCACTCATGTTCCAAAGGTTGACGTGTGTGTGCGCATCGAACGCGACGGGGATGCAAGTAAATGGTGAAACGCCTTCAGAGTTCTGTTTGTTGCGTGAGGCGACCGTCATGTCAATGAAGTCATCTCTGTCTTCACGATCTCCAAGGAGAAGTACGTTCCGAGGCTGGTGCAATCCGTTTCAATCATCTTGCACAAGGTCTGAAATGATACTTACAGCAAGGAAGTTACGGGAAAGTAGATCTTGCAGCCTGCGTCTAGAGACCTCAATCCGATTGACATCGACATCGGTATCCAAGACGGTAACGCATGCATGAGCACAAAACTGAAACCCGAGCTCCGATATTTTCCCCTTGCTATGATCCCACCACGTGTCCATGTCCCCACCTGGGTCGTAGGACTCAAGATGAGTGACGATCAGTGCTATGGGGAGCCTCTTCTTGCACACTTCTTCGAATACGAATTTATACTTGTCCCAGTGACCCCGCTTCACTGGAAATTGTTTCGTACCACTGGCTCCTCGAATACAGTATAGGAGGAGGTCGACACCCTCGGAGGCCTCAACCCGCCTTTGCAAGAACAGTTTCAATCCCTGTTTCGCTTGGTCAGCGGGGATTCTACCAGCAGTGCCTTCATCTAGTCCGATGGTGTCCCAAAGATTGACCTTGATTTCTGTTTCCAGGGTGACACTGTAGGAGGCGTTCTCATCGGTGCACCCTACGACATCGTTGGAAGTCTTGGCCGCCGGCCGTCCTACGATCGCGTTGATGATGGAGGATTTACCCACACCACATTCACCAAATAGCACGACGTTGCGCGTCTGTGCCACTGGAGTTAATTCAGGAAAAAGGCAGAATGCGACATAGATAGCTACTGCCTGCATGAAAACCCACGACTGCTTCCAATAATGCCTGCCATAAAGACTATGGGTAAGCAGAGAATGATGACTGACAACACTCACCGAAGTCCCCGGAATACGGCCGTATTCGCAGACGCGCGGCAACTAGTAGAGCCGACCGGAATAATCGGCGATCGAAGCTTGCTGTAAAAAGGTAGCGCCTAACTCGAAGCCACCGCCGGAATTAATGGGTCAAGGGTTTGCCAAACGTACCTCAAATCGGGGTTAAGTCGGAGTGGCAGGCGGCATGTGGAAAGACTCGTTGGTAGGGTTCAATATCATTAATATCGATCATGCAGTGGATCAAGGTGTTGGAAGGATCGATCAATCGGAGGCAAGGTTCCAGTGGCTTGCACTGCGGCCCGACCATTAGTAGTTATCTGGCGGCCCTTAATGTAGTGTCTGTCACTGAATTTTATTGAAGTTGCCCTCAACAAATAACCAGAATGCGAGTGCAAAAAATTCACCTAAGCTGTAGCCTTGCCATTACTAACCTGGTAACCAAGGTTCTAATACCTATGTATGATAGATTAATTGATTATATTGTGGTTTCACGTGATTCTAGTCCACTGGATCACTATAGTCTATATAGTTAGGACTGTCACACTGGCCCGTTCAAGGCTCGTGGGCTGATCAGAGAGTGTGAGACTTGCTCAGTGTTTGCCAAACTGTCATTTCATTTCAGCTACTTTGCCAATATGAAGGTGCGTCGCGTCACTCGTCCCAGTGTCCCGGTGCCGTTGTGCATTGCTTGGGGTACGTTCATTTTGTCTATTCCACAGTGATTATTACTACTTCCCTGTCTGGTTCAATACTAAAATCTAATCTGGGCTGCTGGAATACCCAGTGTAACGTCAGGTCAAAGTTGAAACTTCTTGAAATCCCGGGGAGCGCGCATCTCGCTTGGTTGCAGAACCAGTGGCGCCGAGTTCTAACTCTACTCGATCGCTTGCCAGTGCCAGCTCCGACTGTAATCTTTTATAAATCACTGTCAGGCTGCGGTTGCTGTTTTCAATGCCCTATTGTTCTGACATGTTCTTCTCCGGAATGTTTCCCCATTTCGCTCTGCTCGGACTGTTGTCGGGTGCGTACGCCCATAATACAAGCTCGACATTTACTACTACTCCAAATCATACCACCGTCCTTATCCTTGGTGGTGGTATGACGGGCATCATCGCTGCTCGAACACTTCACGAGCAGGGGGTCGATGACTTCATCATCCTTGATGCCAAGATTGAGCTGGGTGGTCGTATGATCTCCAAGGCGTTTGGTGTATCGGGCAGACAAGTCGTCGTCGAAATGGGTCCTAACTGGGTTCAAGGAACGCAGCACGGCAATGGCACTGCGAATCCTATCTGGGAATTGGCACGTAAACACAATCTGGCTACCGTCTTCAATGACATCTACGGAAGTGTTAGTATGTATAGTATTTTATCCTGTGTCATGTGCGCCGGTACTCATGGCTCGCAGCTACCTATGATGACAGTGGTTATAATAACTACACCGACGTGTTCAATAACGCGATTAATAACTTTGCTCAGGCTACCATTGTCGCAGGTATATCGAAGCCCTTTCTCCGCATCGAATGCCGCTGATAGCGGTGGACAAGGCCAGCAATTACAAGATGGCCACGTCGATCTAAGTCTGAGATCGGCGTACGGTTTAATGGGTATCAGTCCAAAGACACCACAAGAAGACGCCAGTGACTACTACCGGATTGACTTTGTAAGCATCGGCTGTCTTGTACACCAGGCTTGGCTGACCTATTTGCCAGGAATGCAAGTCACCTCTTGTTCCCTGCCATTAATATTGCTAATTTATTTGATTACTTGTTACTGGATATAGATGCACAGGTACCCTACATGTTGTAAACCTTGAACCACCATTTTGAGTCGTCCTTAGTCACCCTCACAAACATCATGGCTGGCTTCTTCATGGGTAAGCCCTTGATTGGTGCATTCTTGTTTTCATCCTCACTTTTACTAGAAAAATAATTTCACATATGTCCCCGAATCCGGAGGGTTCTCTGATGTCAACCAGATGTGCATCGATCAGCGAGGATACATGTACATTGCTCAGGCAGAAGCGGCGGAATTTCTACAGCCACAGCAGGTCATCTACAACCAGACTGTCAACCTCATCAAGTATGACGAGGATGGCGTCACGGTGCACACGACCGGTGGTATGACTATCACTGCTGATCACGTCTTGTGCACCTTCAGCGTTGGTGTGTTGCAAAACAGTGATATTGTCTTTCAACCTCCCTTCCCTGATTGGAAAATCGAGGCCATCAACAGCATCGAAATGGTCAGTCGGGCATTGGGTTCGGGTTTGGATGTGGGTCCTTACTACGCCCTAGGCTACCTACACAAAGATTTTCCTTCAATTCAATGAGACTTTCTGGTTCCCTACGGAGGCAAGTCTTACCATGCTCTACTGATATCTCTCATCTGTGTCGTATTAGATGGGACTGTATGCGGCGAAGCAAAGAGGAAAGTATCCCGTCTGGCAGAGCCTGGATCACATCGGATTCTTTCCGGGTTCTGGCATAATCTTTGTCACAGTTACTGTAAGTGAATCCTGAACTGCGGCGAATGTTGCTCTTATTCTATTTCAGGGAGATTGGTCTCTGTACGTCGAGCAGCTCACTCTTGATCAAGTCCAATCGGAAGTTATGGAGGTTATCCGGGCGATGTATCCCAACATCACTGTGCCTGAACCTGTTGATATTCACATGCCAATTTGGCATTCGAATCTGCTGTACCGTGGCTCGTACTCGAATTGGGGACCATCTTATGTCCCAGCACAATCGGAGAACCTGAAGGCGACGCTCAACAACCGACTTTGGTTCGCTGGTGAAGCTACTAGCGTTAAGTACTTTGGTTTGTCATCTGTGCTGGCTCGCTTCAAAATGTCTGCTGACACGGTCTCGCGTCAGGTTTCTTACACGGGGCCTACTTCGAGGGTCAAAACGCTGGCTACGCCCTCGCTGCATGTATTCAAGGCAGGGGCAGCTGTGAATACCCTCACACCATGATCCCGAAGAATGCTCAACCCTATCAGAGCCCTTTGACCCCACCATTTCCTATGCCCTCGCCCTAATTAGACTTTACCAATTTTGTTCTATCCCTTCCTTACGGTGCGGCTATACCTCGAATATGCATCTGGCTAGAGATGAGGTGTAGTCCTGACAGAAATACAGACTGAGCATGAGGAAGGGCCATGCAGACTACTCTTCGATCCTTAGCAATTCATTCACCATTGAAACGGTAGTCGCTTTCGATCCCTAACTTGCACCTCGCTGAGAGGGCCCCGCGCATCACCTTATGCTCCAACGTCACCGGTGAGCATCGTAGGCTGACCGTGCCACTGCAAGTCCTTGGCCGGCTCCCGAATATCGACCGGATGAATGGTCCGTGACGTTGTCCGCGCTGGCAGTTAGCTATGAAAACGTAAAGGCCCGGTCTGAGTATATTTCCTGCAGCCTTTGTAATTAGATTGTCTCTTATGAGCCTCAGGATGCACCATGGTCACGACGGTGAGTGGTCCAGGAAGTTCACTCACTTGAAGCAAGACCTTCTCCTTGGGTTTCTATTCCACTCACATTCGCTCATTTTCTGGCCACCTGACACCGGTACCATGATGAAGGAAGTAGTGAGAAACACTGTTCATGTCGACGACGAGAGTGGGAGTGCCGCACCAGTATCCGTGCGATACCACTATGGATTGGCAGCCTGGTGGCTAGCTGGGTATTATAATAAACGAACAATCGGACCGTACTCCGAATGGTTCGACTTTTTCAAGCCGCCGCCGTTGCCGAGTTCCTACGACTTATAAATGAGTAGGAGTGGCTGTCAGATCCTAGTATGTATTAACGTACCGCGACCATGCTCCCACTTCTCTCCCGCACACACTCCCACTCCCGCCGTCTTTCCAACAAATCCATGTTGTTGTTTTGTTGTTCCAGCATTGCTTGGGATCCCATGCAGGTTTATACCCGTGGCTTGGGGAGGCACGCCATGCTCATCCATGGCCACGTCGGGGATTGGAGGCGGGCCAGCGGATTGCGGATAGGAGCTTTCTCGCCTATGACGTACATGGGGGACTCGCGCCCAGTGATCGACAGTACAATTCGGAAATTGCCGCCGCGGAGGTCTGGTGTGGGTTCCCTCATAAAATGGTCTTGACGCGTTGAAACGCCCCTCTCTTTAAACTTGAACCATGGTACAGACAAGATCCACTACAAAGAAAATTGATTCAGGACAAGCTCACAACGACAACGAACAAGAGACTGCAGCTGATCCCCCAGCAAGTCCCACCCCAGAGCCCCCGCCCAAGAAACGTCAACGACAAGGTACGGAGGCCCTCGACGAGATCATGTCTACAGAAACAATGGCACAACACGCTCTGGCAATACTCGATCGGGTCGATCTCTTCAAGTGGCCTGTTACGAAACGGATCCTAGAAGGAGAAGAACAAGGTGGTCAATATGAGATCCCCACTGCTAAATTTTTGTACTACCTGATTGTGGAGTCGCAAACATCCGGTGGTGAGGCGCTAAATCAATTCTGGGAACAACTCGGGGATTGTGATAAAAAACTGAAGGAAAATAGTCGCTCAAAAACTATAGTCGCTCAATCGTACATGCTCAGTGACTTTCGTTTGTCGCAGTCGAAAGTCTCAGGGAGGTGCAGTTCGTATCGGCGGAGAAGTCTTTCGAGGTGTTGCGTCAGGGATTAGATCCCAGAAACGTCAACTTCGACCCTGTGTTAAAAATGGCTGCACAGTTCTTTACTCATCTTGGTATCGCATGTGAGTAAAGCTACCCAATCGCTTTTAGACGTTTGACGATCATCAACGAGGTAGTCATGAATCCAGGAGGGCGAAAATCCGGGAAAAGTACTGAGTTTTCCGTCAGCGAATTCGTCGACGAGGAGACGGACAAGCTCCTTGATCGAGTCAACGAAGAAGGGGGGTTTGGGGGACGAAAGCAAGGGCCCTTAAAGGCATTGGTGCGTGTATGTTCATCTCGGAACCATACCATCCTATTTAT